>CAJUYH010004049.1:0-29029 GCA_910591685.1 Galerucella tenella | reverse complement strand
TTATGAATTAAATGATATACAGGGTGGGGCAATCTTCTGACATCGGAGGATTACATTGTTGTGGTGAGAGATAGAACTTTATAGTTTTGTGTGAGCTAATACAGTTACTGAGAGCACATTTTGAAAATACTTTCGATTCTACAGGGTGTTCCAAAACCACGTAGCAACACAAACTAAATTTTTTTTAATGGAATGTACTATATTTTGTTTAAGAATCGAAAAGATCTCACCGAGAGCGTTACAAAAATATAGCACTCTAATGTATTATAAGGGTGTTTTACAGAGATATGGCCAATTATTAGCAAAAAAGACCTCCTCTTTAACACTCTGCAGAACAGTAAATTGAAATAAATCAACAGGTCTTTGTGTTCAAATGTCATACACACATCATTGGCTGTGCTCAGTATTAATTACTTTTTTTATCGGTGGCTTCTTTAATACAGGGTGAAACAAAATGCAAATCAAGCAATATCTCAAAATTTTTAAATGAATCACCCTATAAGTCTTTTTACAATTTGTTAGTACAATTAATAAACTTTCAAGCGATGTAGTAAACTTAGGGCATTAGTTAATGGAAAATCGTAGATATTTTATGATAATGGTCAAAAACAAGTATTTTACATACACAAATTAAATGGTATTAAAGTTTTAAATGCAACCTCTTGTGAATTTTAACATTTCTAAGGCATATATTTTAATCGTAATTTTGGATGCATCTACAATATCTAATCAATGAAATAAAATGTTTGCTAATACCGTAGGTACCTACCTGGAATTACCAAAAATTTCTTATTTATTCATGTTTCACTTTCAAGAATTGTTATTATCGGCTTGTTTGAGAATGGGCGAAACATAATCAAGCCATATTTTTGATTATATCAAATGGGCTACTATCAAAATAGTATCTACTAATAAATGTCGAAGAAATATTGCAGTATTCTTCGTTTGTGTTTAGGAAGTTGATTCAAACACAATAGTTAACTTGTGGTTCCAACAAGATGGAGCATCTGTATACCAGAAATTTTACCGACAGGTGGATAGGACGTGGTGGACCAATTTCGTGGCCTCCTCGATCTCCAGATCTCACACCGATGGATTTCTTTTTATGGGGATACATCAAGCAGCTTGTGTATCAAACGTAACGCATTTTCCACAATAACTCCAGCTATGTTGGAAAGAGTAAGATCCTCGTTTTTGAAAAGAATTGTATGGAAGTAAATGATCGCCATTTTGAACACTTAGCATAAACTACTATACTTTTTATAGAATGTCAATGTTCATTTATGTAAATGTGAGTGTTCTTATAATGTTGGTTTTCATAATTGTTAGTTTTTCAAAAATAGAAAAAGTTGGAAAATGAATTACAAGCTTGCATTTTACATAACTAAGATATACTGTTTGTGGTGACTTGAGTAATTATTTCGTAAAGACTACAAACTGCTTTTATATCCATCAGTACCTACTATAATGACATTAGCCTACTTACAGTAAACAAAAATATTTCTTCCAACATAATTCCTTCTTTCCTTCCTCTAATGGTAAGAGTAGAAGTCAAAGATATTTTAGATGCATCCAAAATTACGATTAGAATTTATGCCTTAGAAATGTTAAAATTCACAAGATGTTGCATGTAAAAATTTAATACCATTTAATTTGTTTATGTAAAATACTTGTTTTTGACCATTATCATAAAATATCTACGATTTTCCATTAACTAATGCCCTAAGTTTACTACATCGTTTGAAAGTTTATTAATTGTACTAAAAAATTGTAAAAAGACTTATAGGGTGATTCATTTAAAAATTTTGAGATATTGCTTGATTTGCGTTTTGTTTCACCCTGTATTAAAGAAGCCACAGATGAAAAAAGTAATTAATACTGAGCACAGCCAATGATGTGTGTTTGACATTTGAACACAAAGACCTGTTGATTTATTTTAATTTACTGTTCTGCAGAGTGTTAAAGAGGAGGTCTTTTTTGCTAATAATTGGCCATATCTTTGTAAAACACCCTTATAATATATTAGAGTGCTATATTTTTGTAACGTTCTCGGTGAGATCTTTTCGATTCTTAAACAAAATATAGTACATTCCATTAAAAAAAATGTAAGTTTGTGTTGCTACGTGGTTTTGGAACACCCTGTAGAATCGAAAGTATTTTCAAAATGTGCCCTCAGTAACTGTATTAGCTCTCACAAAACTATAAAGTTCTATCTATAACCACAACGATGTAATCCTCCGATGTCAGAAGATTGCCCCACCCTATTTGAGGCTCTAAAATACAGTAATCATCAATTATTTCCTAATTTTGTTGCATTTGTTGAATACAGAAAGTTTTCTTGGGCATATTTGCATCTATTCTTTCATTCCAAAACAAGGATGGTAATAAAAAAGCCATAATTCTGAATATTACCAACAAATCAATTAAACAAATTTTCAATCACAGCAACATCTAAGAACACAATGTTGCGTAAATAACTGAAATGAAGTAAACTGGGACGTTCATAGTAAATGTGCACTAGCAATTGAAGTACATTTTGCATAGCCCAATCCGAGGCTACATTGCACCAATTACAATAAATGATTCACTCGTGGGTAGGTCAAGACTCGAAATGATTTATGACTTTTTTTATCTTCTCTACTTTTCAATCCTCAAAGGGATCTCGCCGCATAGTTATTGTAACGTGAAACAGTGCAAATTAATTTTGCTCTCAACTATAAAGTATTCATTTAAGTATAATCATCATTGGCGTACGGTAAAAGATTTACATATTTAACAACACACCCATATTATATTATTCGACAATAATTCACTGTTTACGAACATAAATAGACCGAACAAATGTTCATGTAAGGTTAACGAGTACAAGAAAAGTGATAATAACGTCTTAAAAGGGGCAAGCAGTTACGAGAGCTTTTATGATTTACCATAAAACGAAAGATTGACATAAAAACAAGAAGATGATAACAGTAACATTCTGCCCGCTTTAAGTATGAACCAGAGAGGAAAAATACAGACGACCTGCACACTTTTTTTATTATCTTCTTTATTACTTTCCGTGTTTAGCTATGCACAGTGTTCTAGAATATAAAAAAAAACATGCGTACCGTTTCAAGATAAAACTATAAACTATAGTAACTATCTGAGTAGATGACACTATAAATTATGTCCGATGCAGAGTGGGTATTACAGTTTAAGCTTACTAAATTGGAAATTATAGAACTTGAATCCTAATCAATTCGGCTCACATGTTTTTTTTTATTCCATGGTTCAGTTACACTGGTTTGTCGTTTATTCATGTTTGGAATAATAGATCGTAGGTAAGAGTAGGTATCTAAAGTTGTGTAGAAATTTTTTAAAATTATTAGAACTTTTGTTCTTTATGTTAGGTTGGTCTGACCGTTACGTTACGTATTTTCGTTATTTTTTTACTTAAATCTTGAGAAATTTCAATTTTATTAACACTGAGCTCTTTAGATATTTTTCATCTAACAAAAAAATTGGTGTTTCCGTCAATTATCACAAATTCCCAAAGCGAACTTCCCATAAATTGCGTGAATAAATAATTCATTCTCCGCGTTTTTTTTTTAAATATTGATTTTCAGCTCAACATAAAATTCGGTACATTCTTTTTATTTTTGTGGAAAAAATTTTCTCTTGTGTATTTTTTATTACAACTCGATTGAAAAGTCGAACAAATATTTGCAGATATTATTGATACTTCCAAAAAATTGGGGGGACTTTTAATAAGAATAATGTATCGAATATTGTATGAAAAATCGTTGGCAAATAAAAAGCCAGTATGTATGCTTTATTGTCATAAGAAAATGAAAATAAAACAGTGTCTGCCATACAACTGAACTCATTCAAAAAAATGTTAGAAACAAATAAAAAGGGAACGTGACGTGACGTGGGACGACGCCCAGGTGCGTGGCGTGGCGTGGCATTAGACGTGACGTGGCATTAGACGTGACGTAGTGGTTAGTGTCCAAGCTAATGTGATTGAATGTGCCTAGTACCTATATCTATTTGTAATGGGGGTATTCCATACCAAATCGACCACTTTTGAACCCGACCCCTTTAGATTTTGCTGACAATTTTCCATCCTTTTCTACTCTTTGAAAAACATTTTTTCAAATGTTTTCAAATTTTTTTTGTCCAACCTCAAAAAGATAAATTTTTCCAAAAAATGGATTTTCAATTTTCAAATAGCCATAACTTTTTTAGAAATTGACTCGTGGTTTTTTTTAATCAAATTTTTGAAAAAATATAATAATCAATTATATAAATAATCGGTTTTTTGAGTAAAATCGTCATTTTTTCGAAGTTCGCCATTTTTTAAACTTCAATTAATTTGACAAATATCCCCGCTTATCCCGGAGTGCGCCCATTTTTTTAATTTTTTTTTTTTTGGTAATTGAAAAAAAATTGTCAAATTTTCAAAAATGGAAAAAAAATTGTTCCATAAACTTTATTTCTATCATAAAATAAATTATGGTATAAATAAAGTTTACGGAAAAATTTTTTTTTCCATTTTTGAAAATTTGACAATTTTTTTTCAAATAATTAAGAAAAATATTTGAATAAATCGGCGAATTCCGGGATAAGCGGGGATAGTTGTCAAATTAATTAAAGTTTAAAAAAAAATTACGATTCTACTCAAAAAACCGATTATTTTATTATATAATTGATCATGTTAAATATTTTCGTGTATTCAAAAACAAAAAATTTTAAAAAAAGGTACCCACAAGTCAATTTCTAAAAAAGTTATGACTATTTGAAAATAAAAAAGCCATTTTTTGGAAAAATTCATATTTTTTGAGTTTGGACAAAAAAAAATTCTCAAAAATGTTTTTCAAAGGGTAGAAAAGGATGGAAAATTGTCAGCAAAATCTAAAGGGGTCGGGTTCAACAGTGGTCGATTTGGTATGGAATACCCCAATGATAATATTATCCCAAATGAGGTGAATAGGGTATCGGAGATGAAATTAGACGAAAATCATGGTACGAAAAAGCAAAGGTTCAAAAGAAATTGACCAAAACCAAAAAAATTTGCGGTTGTGAATATTTATAAATAAATTGAAGGAAAATTATTTATCACTAACCGTTTTATTTGAATATTTTGAACTTTTGTCACTACCCATTGAAAATGCTGGCTTTATTTTTTCTTTCCAGGTCAAATAGAAATTTATATTCGAAACAAAACCACACAAGATGAAAAATTATTAGTAAGCTTTCAAATAATCATATTTTTGTTTTGAGGTGAAAGCATCACTGAAAAGGCACATTGCACACCCGTTTATCGGCTGCTTCTTCTTCTTCCTTGTAGCCTACTTTCTCTTTGCTGCTCCTCATCTTTTGTAATGCATTCGATTACGACCTTCCACCTCCCATTCCGAGGCAGATCCCTTTTTTTAGTGTTCCGTGCCCACTAAAAAAAACCCTATTACTAAGACTTCGCAGGCCCTCTGTCCTTTAAGAGGCTGTATCTCATGAACCGTTATAGTTAGACAGTTCAAATTTACCCAGATGGTGTGTTTGTTCGGTGCGCGAGACCAACTCAGAGCACAGAGAAATATTTTTAAAAAATGGGACGAATGGTAATATAGATAATAATAGAAAAGTAATTTGTAAAAATTTATTATAGAAACAAACAATAATTTGACTTTTTTTTATAACATATTTATAACAATATTAAAAACGAAAGTTTTCATAAGATCTGTAAAATATTCACTTTATTGCCAGAGTATATAAATATTAAAGTCATTCTTAATGAACTTTTTTTAACCGAGCACAATTTTCAAGTAAAAATTCTACCAGAAAGGGCGAACTAACGAACAACTAATTTGTAAAGAATTCCGGCTATACTAACTAAAAATTATTTAACTCAACAATGGAAATTGTATGACATAGTAATGTTCTTAGAGTAGGTTAACGATATATTAGTTTCTTTTCTCATTTTTCTACAAAAAAATGCAGACTTTAAAACTTTATAATTATGCGAAAATAAAAATGAAAATGGTCTCGGTTTCGTGAAAAGAACTAGAAGACAAAATATTACAATAAACTTTTATCAAAGCATTGTAAAATATTTTTTATTGTTACATGTTCTTTCATTTTGCTGCCATTTCAATTTCACTTCGAGCTACTCTACGTAACACTAATTTTTAATGCATCTGAATATCCATTTCTCTGCCGTTATTAATCAGAATAAAGGTCCACTGATATCTTTTTCATAATTGACATATTTCAATCAATTTAATAAAGCCCGACGGGTCTTTTCAGTGTGGTATTAGCTTTCGAATTGCCATAAAGGTTCAAAGGATTAAAAAATATAGTAGCGGTGGCCAGATAGTTGTTGAAAGAATGCAAATAAGTTTAAATGGCTGTAAATTGAATATTTTTCAGATCTAAATATAAAAACGGTGCTAGAAAATCGCTTTTATATTTATTTATTTGATCATAAAACTTAAAGCTAATAGTACTATATTGACAACAACTGCCGCATGTAATTTCAATTGACGTGAAGTTGTCCTTGCATCATTATACGCACTAACTGAAATAAAAGACATTATAATAGTATCAAATTTTAAATATAGACCAAACACTCTGAAAGCTTGGGAAAAACCCCAAGTATCTTTCAAGCGGTAATCAAGCCATAAGAAAGTGCGCCCAGTTCAATTTTGATAAAGGATACAGAAGGATCCAACGACTGCCCACGATCAAAGACCAAGCCGGCCACCTGCGCAAACTGCCAGGAAGAACACCCGGCAAACTACAAAGGATGCCCAAAAGCCCCAAACAACCAGAAGACAAGGACAACAGCAACAGCAGTAAAGAAGACAGGAGTCAGCTACGCCCAAGCCGCAGCTAAAACAACAAACAACAGATCCTCGAACAGGTGACAAAGCTATTAGCTCAGCTTGTAAGAGATCGGAAGAAAAGAAGACACACTCTATAAGGGTGTTTTCAGCCCAAATTGCCGCCTGAGGAGGCACTTTGTAGAGGCAGCTCAAACACACACAACGGAAGACCGCCGAAGAAAAAACCACGGAGGTTACACGGCCAAAGACAAGACGGCTCGCCCCCAGCTGCTAGCCCTTTTAGCTAGGCTGTACGCCGAAACGCGAACTATGATGATGAGACCCATCGGATAAGATGGGGGGAAGTGGTGGAAGTCCTCCCCGGAGATGTATCTCGCATCCTGGGTGGGACGGGCTCATCAAGGTTGTGTGTGGATACAGAAGACAAAGGATTATCATAATGTCGGATAGTCAAGCAGCCATTAAAGCACTGAGCTCTTGTGTAATCAGTTCCAAAATGGTGTGGGAATGTCTAGACAAACTCAATGAACTAGGCGAGAACAATATAGTCACCTTACTATGGATTCCAGGACACACTGGAATAGAAAGGAAATGAAATGGCAGATGAACTAGCAAAGAGGGGGACTGAAATACCTTTCCCTCTTGCGGAATCAGCCCCAATGTAATATTGGAAGAGATAGGTAAAGCCCAGAAAAAGAGAAGATCTGACCATTGGAAAGATCTAGTAGGGCTTATACAATCAAAGATTCTCCTGGGTGACTACATCAAATGAATGCGTAAGTCAAAGTAAAAATGCGCTAAGAGTTTTAACAGAGATCCTAACGGGACATTGTCGCCTGAATGGGCACCAGAAAAAGCTCAAAATAGTGGAGGAAGAAGGATGCAGATTTTGTGGAATGTAAGAAGAAACCTCCATCCACATACTTTCCAACTGCACAGCACTTCAGAATCCTAGAGCACAGCACCTAGGAGATTACTGGATAGAAGAGGAACATTTGCCTAAGTTGAAGCCTGCAGGCATCCTAAAATTCCTCCTGGAAATAGGACTAAAGGAGCTACTAGTAGAATTAAGGGGGCACAATAGATCTTTTACAAAGTCCAAATATTTTCGTTACCTTCCGATATCTTTTATTGACTTCAAAGAACTACCCAGTATAATAATTATTCCGAACGTAATTTTGTCATTAACAATTTGACGTACTCTTTGGTTATGAATGGCGACTTACCTCTTTCAGGGACGGGATCACGAACACTTCCTAATTTGAGCACAGCCTCTTCGTGGTAAACACTTTCGATATCCGCATTGCACCGCAGTATCAATCGACCATCGTCAAAATGTTGTTCTTCCAACTGGATTTCTAAGTAGAGATCACTCCACGCTGATTCGTGGTATTGATGGGTTTGTAATGGTACACTTTTTGCTACCTGAAACAATTAGTCATTCTATAATGGAACGCTTTGTATTGTGTGCCTTTCAGAATAAAGATTGTCGCTCACTTGCTCAGTACATCACTCGCCTGATGATTTGTAGCCACCGAATCGGGTACTCGGCACTTCGTGATGTGCCGAACAAGTGTGCACAAGCCTTAAACCTTCATTAATTCATCTTAAGGTTATTTTTGCTTATTCCTGGCTGTTAAAGTGGAATTTCTTTATTATTTTGACATTCTTAATTAATTACAACAAAATATAAATAATATAATAACTCACCGTTTGATTGTTTAATAAAAACGTCAAATCTGTTCTGGGACGCGAAGGGGAACAGGAACAGTTAGCCCGTAATATATCCCCGTAGTCCAACGGTTCACCAGACACGCTAATTGTTGGGGAAAACTCGGGTATTTCTGGAACAAAAAAGGACTAATTAGAAAGCTAAAAGTAGAAAATCAAATAGACTTTGAGGGATATAGCGAGATTTACAAGGAATATAATTACAGGCAAAAATGTATTACCCTTCTTGGTGTGCGTCATCGATTGTTAATGTCCTTCTATAACTCGATTTGAAATTGGTTGATAGTAATAAATCATTAAAATCCGTCAAACACGTATACAAAGTGGTCCACCTAAATTGCCAAGTTTTGAATAGTATATACATTGAAAGTATAGACCCTTTTGCATTTATTAAACTTTCCATTCCTATAGATCTGATAAGGGCGTCGAATACAAAGCTTAACCCGAGGCTCGAACAATAAGCGGTAGGATTCTACCTGTGATGTTTTGCACTCATGCACGTGCTTTCGGGTGGGTTTAAGTTTATATTAAACACAATAATTATATAATTTAGTGAACATTCGGATGTGTGGCATAATTTGTTACCCTTGTATTTGAATAAATATAATACTAATAACAATAAAGCAACCAATAAACAAGTAAATTTAGAAAAATGTTTCTATTTGAAATTCTATTAAATTTATAGTGAGTCATTACATTTCTTCGCTTTAAATTAATCATCATCAGAAAATGAAATATCTGAGGGACTGTCTTCTTCCCCTAAATTGATAATAAGTGGTTCGACCGTTTTCTCCAGTAAACTATCCAATTGCCACATTTTTTCCTCCTCCTTTATTACATGCTCTATACATCTTTGCCACTTCCCCGCGTTGACTTCTTGAAGCGCTTCTTCAAAGAGTTTTTGAACATCACTCATTTTATAAGTGGTATTTTTTCTAGCCACATAACCTTTCACATGAGCCCATACCAGTTCGATCGGATTTAATTCGCAATGGTAGGGGGGGAGCCGAAGCACTATTATATTTTGTTTTTTGGCCATTTCGTCAACAACATATTTTTGAAACCGATGTTTATGGATGTTTACAATTGATAGCAACTCCTTTTTAACCATATTGTCCTCAAATTGTATTTGTTTCTCCACAAGCCACTCGATAATTTTTGCTTTTCGCCAAGCAGTTGTAGGCATCTTCTTCAATCTTCTGGAGTGATACGGAGCGTTATCTAACACAATGACGGAGCCAGGTGGTATCAGCTCTATCATTTGTTCGAAATACTCCTCAAAAACATCAGCATTCATATCCTCGTGGTAATCGCCTGTACGAACTGATTGGAATGATAATAGTCCACCTTCTAAAAAGCCATTGGAGCTACCGATGTGAGTTATAATTAATCGTTTTCCTTTTCCAGAGGGCGGATTTATTCCTGTTGATAGACCGTCTAAAAATGCTTGCCGGTGAGAAGTCACATTTTTGTCTGTCCATATTTTTCCAACTGTGTAGCCTTCATTCAGCCATGTTTCGTCCAAATAGAAAATTGTTTTGTTTTCATTGCGAAATTGTCTTATTTTTCTCAAATAATTACGTCTCCAACACACTATTTCATCTTTTTCGAGCAAATGAGACTTCCGACTATGTTTTTCCCATCTAAAATTCATTTCTCTTTAGAACTTTCCATAGTTTATCTCTCTTGATTGCAGGAAAGTCTTCTTTTACTGCCCCTAAAACTCTATCCAAAGTAGGGATCTCCTTATTGAAATAGAATGAATGCACCTTTCGTCTTATGATGGCCTTTTCGTCCTCATCGATCGGTATTGTTCGCCTTCCTGGAGATGGTTTTGGTGGCGTCACGGTTCCTGTCTTTTCTTCCCGCATCAGCCTGTAGATGGTTGCTTTTCCAATACCTGTCATCTTTGAACAAAGTTCCACTGTAGAATCGATACTTATTGCACTTTTTTGATATCTAAGTGCATTATATACATTAAGCACAATAATCTTTTCACTAATGCTTAGCGCTGATTTCGCAGCTCGCTTAACTGGAATAAATCCTGAAAGACTCTCCATTTTCAAAAATTACCCAAATGTGTGTCCTAGAATACTCGCATTAGGTTTGTTCGCTCTTAAAATGACTCACAGTTTTATACCAATAAGTAGAGGTACCTACCTACCTATACCTACCTTTTTCGTAACAACCTGTGTATTAATTGTTCCCGGAATTCTCGGCATAATTATTTTTACCTGTTATGACAATAATGATTACTAAATTATTCGGATAAGTAAATAGGGTTCAAACCGGCACGTCAGGTAGGTGCGCCTATGGAATCGGCTGCTAAAAATGATTTATTACTATCAACCAATTTCAAATCGAGTATAGTACATTACGTTGGAAGAAATGGAAAAAAGGCTGACTGATTTTGTGGGTTTATTAATTAAATTACAACATTGGCGCAATGTTATCAAATGTTCTATTTTTCAAGACGAATAAGTTGGTATCAAAATTTCCGCATTTGAGTGGTTTTTTATTTTCCATAAGCTGGAAGCATAGTCCTTTAAAATATTGAACCAATTTAGCCACTGTCCACTGTAACAAACAAATTAAAAATAAATGCATCCATATAATGGAAACTATTTTTTTTTCAATCTCACACAACGTGAATCAGATTCGCTTCATAGAAGCTGTAGACCTGGCCTTTAAGTCACTGGTGTCAACAACTTTACAGTCACCCAACCTTTATAAGATTTACGTAAGAGTTTCGGGCTTACCCCAAAGGAACGTTGTTATTCGATAAGAGTTTCGGCACATCCCTCATCAAATATTTACACCTGGCCGGTGTTATTTGAATCGAAAGATTCATGTTTGTGCAGAACAGAGTCAGACTCACAAAAATGAAAATACAAGAGACATTATAGAGTAATTGGAAGTATAGTAGAAGATAAATTTAAAAAAAATGTTTAACTGCAAGTAGAAGAATATAATATACAGGGAGCATCAAATTTCGGGCACAGAAGAATATTTATACTCTGGATATTTTAATACAGTGTTTTCCAATTATTTATTTCGGAAATCCACTAACTGTATTGGCTTGGATTTTTGTTTAGATAAATAAATCTGTGCCAATAAAAAAAGAATAGAACAGATAAATTAGAATATGT
The DNA here is from genome assembly GCA_910591685.1 of Galerucella tenella. Lineage (NCBI taxonomy): Eukaryota > Metazoa > Arthropoda > Insecta > Coleoptera > Chrysomelidae > Galerucella > Galerucella tenella. Next base: position 17,325 of record CAJUYH010004049.1, on the reverse strand, counting down.
TAAAACGCACGAATACCTCGCGATTCAATTTCGAAAAATTCCCATGACGCCGAGTTCGTCTCTGATCAAACGAAAATCCAATTAGGAACTAGAATATTGACTCTCCTGAAGTACCATACACTTGAGTCCGGACTCGATACCTTGAAATCGAATTATTTTCTAGAAACTTGGGAAATCGTGAATTTTCTATGCATTGGAATATTTGATAATAACAATGAATATATGGTTCTAGCTTTCTCTTTTTCTTTCTACAGATATATACAAACTTCTTTGAATTGAATTTTAGATTCGCATACCTATCACATAGATATATTGATATCAAAGCGACACGAATATATTTGATTAAGTTGTAGTCGAAACCAGTTTCCGTATCTCCTTCTTTGTCGCTATCTTCTGTTGGAACAAGCTACTCATCCCAAGTACCCAAGTTCATTTAACTGCGCAGTTCAATCCAGCTTCCCATCCTCAACACTCTGCATCTTATTCAACTCCATACAAAAATTTTGAACTGTTAGATTTGTTCGGAATGAGTACCTGATAACGCTGGTAATTATGGGAAACTTTTCGTCTTTTATTGAATACAGGGTGTCCCACTATAGAGTAACACATTTTGACGGCTTATTATTCGAGAATGGAAAAAGATATTCCCTAAACACTTGAGTATATGCCGATAACTTATACATTTTTGGAAAGGGGGAAAAAGGGACTTTCAGATGGTATAAAAAAATATAGGGTGTTGTATTTAAAATAAACGGATAATTTCGTTTCAAAAATGGTCATTTTTTTCAGAGCTTTCGGGAAAAAATATACATTTGGCAACTATGTCAATAGAAATTTGAAGGAAATATAAGAAGTTAAGCGAAAACTGCACATCGATATCTTTTCCATTCTCGAGTTATAAGCCGTCAAAATGTGTTACTTTATAGTGGGACACCCTGTATTATGTGCGCCAAATCCCATTGAATAAGACGCCCCTCTTCCGTATCTATACTATTTTGTTTGAACAAAAAGATTAAATAATCCCAAAAATTTGGTAGTTACCATGTAAAACGATGCATCAAAATTAAATATGGACCCAAATGGCTCTGTTCGTTCGCTTCTTTTAGTATTAACATCTACAACGCCATAAATATATTTATTACACGAGAAAAGGGTATTAAATACTTATCTACTTGAATTCTGAAATGTAGGTAACTGTCAGAAATAATTATTTGGAGTAGTAAATTGCCGAAACTTGTAAATTATAATCTCGCCATTCCTATTTAGAATGCAAACGAAGTATTCTTAATTCAATTCCATAAATAAATCAAGATTGTTGGTACTGAAACTCTTTATGAATACAAATTTTCTCATCTTCTCAATCTATGTCAGGTCTGATATTCTTCCAATGAAAGAATTAGAAATTATAACGAGCCAGGAGTTGATTTTTTTGATAAAACACTGAAGTAATACAATGTCCTTAATTTCTGTCGGTATTTTTTTAAAGGAGCCGGCACCACCTCAGCCTCCTGGGCTTAATGTGGATACTCATAGTGTCCTTACTATTCCCTGTATTAGCTGGTTGGTTGTAGAAGTCTTCTGGAGTCATTTGGGGTCTACCATACAGTTTCTGCCTTCTGTGGTCCAGCGATTCACAGTTGCATAGTATATGCAGAGATGGTTCGGTATCCTTTTTGCATCTTCTGCATGTAAGTTCTCCGTTATACAGCCCTATTTTGTTCAGGTGCTCCTTTGAGGGAAAGTGTCCCGTAAGTAGCTACTTTTTCTGATAGTTCTTTCATGAATTTCCTCCCATGTGTATCCCTAGGCTTATTCTTCCAGTGTTTGTTGTGTTGTTCTTTCACCCACCCTTTTAACCATGACCTAGTTAAGCATCTGGGGATGTCCACAGCTGGTTCGGGTCCGTTCATCGGAGTTGACGATTCTGCTCTTGCGAGTTCGTCAGCTTTTTCATTGCCAGCTATTCCTTTGTGACCTGGGATCCACTCCAGTGTTACACTGTTCAAGTTCTTCTCCGCATTCCCATACCAGCCGATATGCTACCTTAGAGCTCTGAAGTGCTTTAAAGGCAGCTTGCCTATAACTGTAGATCCTGATCTGCCTGTTGTTGTAGGCTTTCATGTTATTTGCCCTTGCACATGCAAGTATTGCATAGACCTCTGCTTGAAATACCGTGGCGTATTCTCCAAGCGAGACGATTCATTCGTATTTGCTCGACTTGCTGTATATGCCGAGCTCATTCTTTGATCCGTCTGTGTACCAGATCAATTCATTCGCTCTACTGAGTGGTGGTGCGTTCTCTTCCTCAAGCTCCTTTCGATCTTTGATGACAATCTCGAAGTTCTTGCGAAATATATATCTGGTGGTCATGTGGTGTTGATAAAACTCTTGCTGAAGTCCTACAATGTTAATTTCTGTCGGCATTGCTTATGGGACCATTTATTTCAGTTTGGGTCAAGTTGTCTCCCATTTAATTCAGGTTTACTTCAGTTTCATAAACATAGTCGAGACTGATGAGGATGACTTGTTTTTATTCTGTCATACGTAGAAAATATTTCTACTGTATCTCGTAAAATTATTATAAAAAGGATAAAAAAGATACTTACGAACAACTAACATAGCTTTGGTATCGAAACCTGTTGTGAGATGTGTAGCATCTGTAGTTACTTCACACGTAAAGTTTCCAGAAAGATGGAAATCGATGTCTCGAAGCACAACTTGCTGTGAAGTCGAATGAGTTTTCTGCAAAAAGATGAAAAATAATTTTGAGGAAAATAATCTAATTCTGATAATATAAATGGGAGCTCGGACAGCTGGTCAGTGAATTTTTTCAACAATAAAACCGCTTCCAATTATATCACAATTTTATTTCGCCAATGTTTCGGTTTACGTTGAAAACGTTCTTGTGGGTTAAAATTAATAAAAACCAGCATAGACAAATTTATAAATTGAAATAGATAGTGCATTTTTGTGTGAGGAAGGATTATACAGTGTGACCCATTTTGTTTCGAAGCCAAAAATACATAAGGCATCTTTTCCTTAAATATAACTATACCAATGGATTCAGAATCATCACAAATGTAAGCTAGCAAAATTTTATAAAAAAATTTCCATTAAGGACAAAGTTATTACAACATGAATTTCGAAAAAGTGGTATTTTCATTAATTTTCTTACGTAGAATGTAGACAAATTTTAGAAATGGCAACATGGTAAATAAAAACAAGGACTCAAACATATTGCACAATAAAAATTCGAAGCCGATAACTTAACCCGTTCTGGAGTTACAGCTTCTGAAAGTAATGTAAAATTGTTCTTAATATTTTCATTTATTAACAAAATGAAATCAACGAGCCGCAAGTGGGTTTTGATTTTGAAATTTTATTTATGTCAGTCAGTAACATTTGTATGAAATAGTAAGTACTAAATGTTCCAAATATTCAACTATTTAACTATTCAAAAGACTAATTTGAAATTGTACTTTTTTGTGGTTACAATGACAGAAGTGAACGAGAAGTGATAGAAATAGGTAGTGACCAAACGTATTTAAAAAAAGGAGAACGTGTCGCGGGACACACGGTAGGAAATTTAGTTCCTTTTAAGCAAAAATTATGTAATACATTTGACGTTATAGATAAACAATTTGCATATGCCTCGGTGGCCGAGTAGTAAGCAAACAAGACTCTCACGCGGTAGACCCGGGTTCGATTCCTGCAAAGTGAGGATGAATTGATGCAATTAACACCACCTCAGATAAGAGACCAGGCGCGAGATGTGGAATTTAACCTTTTACCGGAAAAATCAAGAACTGTATATGAACTCACATACCGGAGTTTCAAGTGTGGATACTAAAGTTGTTAATTTTACTGGAAAGGAGAGAAGTGGACAGAGTTCAATTGTATTAAATAATTGTTCACTATTCACCATAAATATATCTAATAAATAAAAATTTCGTGTTGTAGTTTGTAGTTTTAATGCAATAAAACCAGTTTTTTATCATCAGCATCATTTTGAGTTTTCTTAATGTCATTGTCAATTTTAATAACCAGTTTGATTTGAATTATTACTTGGAAGGTTGCCTAGCAACGAACTTTTTCTACCTAGGCAGTAAAAGTGGACTTTTTCTGCCTAGGCAGTAAAAGTGGACTTTTTCTGCCTAGGCATTAAAAGTACAACTTCTAAGCCTGCCAAGTGTCATTAAAAGGCCGCTTTTAATGTCAATTGGAGAAAAAATAATTTAAATTTCTTCGAAACGAACAAAAAAGATCAATCGCGCAAAAAAAATTATGGAAATTATAGTAAAAATGTATCCGAACAAATTCAAGTAGATCACCAGCACTGCGAATACCAGCTTCGCATAGAAGTTTAATATAGCATCGGTGGTTCTGTGGTAGAATGTTCGCTTTCCACGCGGGCGGCCCGGGTTCGAATCCCGGCCGGAGCATATGAATCGCTGCTTCGTAAACGAGAGAGAGCACAAGCACGCAAGCAAGGCACATAACGAAGCAACATAACATAACGTACCGTAACGTAACGGTCAGATCTTTTGCGTCGCGACCCCTGGTCACACAAACATAACCTGACGTAAAGAACTAAAGTTCCAAAAAAATTGCAGGCAAGAAATTTGAATGACCGTATTGTCTAAAGGCGGCGCCAGACATGCGGCATTCGGCGAATACCGAGCGACTGCTCGCCAAGTAGCAAGTAGTTGAGTTACTCGGCAAGGTGTGCGCCAAATGACAAGCACCTAAACCAGATATTCGCCATTCGTTGGATGCGGATTCAGAGCGTTATACGGCAAATATTCGTTTCCTTTGATTTTGCTTCGAAAGACCGACACACAACGGGAACTACGCGAGCACTGCACAAATACTAAAATTGGTCATCGGCAAGTAGCGATCAACCCGTCCACACACTCGCTACTTGGCGAGCAGTCGCTCGGTATTCGCCGAATGTCGCATGTCTGGCGCCGCCTTTAGACTACTTTTGCCAACAATTCAAATTATTAAGCACAATTTTACATTACTTCCAGAAGCTATAACTCCATAACGGGTTAAGTTATCGGCTTGGAATTTTCACTGTGCAATATGTTTGAGTCCTTGTTTTTGTTTACCATGTTGCCATTTTCAAAATTTGTCTACATTCTACGTAAAAAATTAATGAAAATATCACTTTTTCCAAATTCATGTTGTAATAACTTTGTCGTTAATGAAAATTTTCTTATAAAATTTTGGTAGTTTACATTTGTGATGATTCTGAGTCCAGTGGTATAGTCATATTTGATAAAAAAAATGCCTAATGTACTTTTGTCTTTTTTGGAAAAGAAAAATTAACATAGAGGGCCTTGAAAATAGTAATTAAGCTATGAAAATGTGTGCCAAAATACAATTTTTAATACAAAATTTAACAAAAAAAATTAAATCAAAATCGGTTGAGAAATGTGGATTTTACAAGGGTGCTTCCAAACATACTGTATAACAAAAGAAGTGTATAATCGCTAAGGTTTTCAAAAAAGTAATCTACTTACATCTACATTTATTCCTTTGAAAATAAAAATCTTTTTGCTATTCGGCTCCTCACTCGGGGTGAACCTGTAGAATTCGAATCGGCCTCTGTACCATTTCACCGAATACAATGCTTCGTCTTGAAGATCATAAGAACAACTTAGCGTAGAGCTTTCTCCTCGTTGCACCACTCGAGGATTGATTGTCAACAGGACGTTTTTCAGGCACAAAACATCTGGAACAATAACAAAAATGTCACCAATTTGTTCCAGTCAGATAAAATAATCTATCAGTTGATACAGAATATTATAAATACGACTGCTTTTATAATGTTCCGATTCAAAATCGTATTTTTTAAGAGATTTGAAAGATTTATGTTTGAGATTAAATGTATTCCAAGGATTATTTGAATCGAAACAGATTTTATTAATTAAAGAAAAGGGGAACTGGAAAATTAAAAGTTTTAACAAAACTCAGTTTGTTCTCATTCATTGTATTATTTAATGGAAATTATCTTCATCAACTAATGGACTTGAGTCTCCAAATTTTATGAGATCTAGGGATCAACCTCACTAACTAAGAGAGCAACCACTCCTTACAATGTGGACAAATAACCTCTCTATCTTTGCTCTGTAGAGATACCATTCTTTAAACTGCTCTTAATAGAGCAAGTTTACAAGAGGGTCCTGGAACGGACCCTTGAGGAACTCGTCTCATCGGTAAACCCGTAAAAACTATTAGAAGCTAATCTCTCGCTAAAATTAGTTTTTTTGTCTTACGTAGATATTTTCAAAGTTAACCGCAAAGTTTGGCAAAAACTTAAAGTTTCTGAAATTAGACACTTCATTAACGTCTAGGGAAAACAACAAATAAAAGCACCAACGTTGCGACTAATTAAAGAGTTGAATGAAAGACTTTGAAAATCAAAATAATATCTTGACATACAATTAATCTTCATAGTGGCAGTATTTGCTCTAGTAATACTGGCTTGGCTGCAAACATCCAACGGAAACAATATATCTATGTCTCAAGAATATTTCCTGGAACATCGGAGGAGTTGAAGGATAAAAATTGTAGATGTATCCTGATTTTTAAAGAAATGGTGAAATTTACATGAAAAATACATTAATTTTTGTCTTGTAGATGTTTTAAAAATCCCTCGTACAAGTCATTCATTATTTATTATCTTGGAAAATGTTTTATTTCGTGTTGAAATGTGTATAAATTTGTAGTGTTTATAGATAAAATAAATCAAACACATATTAGTCGAAAGCTTCCTTACACATGTTGCTTTTTAAGATACGAATCTAAAATCTGGTTAAAATATTGTTTATACGAATATTAAAACAAACATATTATGTCACAGTTTATGTGCAAAATTTAATATTCAGAGTATAACTAAATAACCATTTAAAATTTATAATATCAAAATGCTTAAAGCATAAATGTATCATTATTATTTTCATTCGTACTTCACTGTTTTTTAAGACTGCATAGTATGTAGGTCGTACGAACAGAAATTTCAAGGTTAATTACCGCGGAATTTTGCATATATTTATTAGACAAAAAGCACTTACATAACCCACAATTAGATGGGGAATTAGAGAGGGAATCATTGAAAAAAACACTTCTTAGAAATCAGACAACCTGGGACATGCCACAAGACGGTATGATGAAAAAGTATAACTTTTCAAAGAAATTCGTTACGAAAATGAGCAACAAGAAGGAATGGGATCCAAATACCATTACCAGACTAGGAAGTTCTTTAAGTCAGGTATTGGTAAACATGCTTGGGAAGAGGGGCATAAAATTCAATGGGATTCGACAAAAATAATGCCCAATAATAAAAGACGAAAAATCAAAGAAAGTGCTTTAATACAACTTAATGCAGATAAATGTGTAGCTAGTATTTCAGCCGAATGTAGTCAAATTTGATTACCAATGTTAGAAAGAGAAATTATCAATAATCAATTACCTGCGTTATCAGGATAGCATCATAAGTTTTCATCCAGGGTTTCTTATGATTTATCATTGGAATAGTTGTTAATCGATACATACTTCAATACACAAAATCACCAAACTGAGTTATACATATTTTGAAAACAAAAAACACAAAAAAATAACAACAAACGCGTTTTATTTACAACATTTCCAAAATAATCGAAAAATAGCGCTATCCCAATAAAAACCCTTCCTGGAACGTGCACTCCACTGGATTCCATTGCTAGTAGACTATCATATCGTTAGAATGTCATAAAATAAAATATTTTATTTCACATTTTACCAGAGATGTGATCTACTATGAATAGACCTTAATAAAATTTAACAACAAAGTTTTGTAGTCTTAAACTTCAAAATATTATTGATTGTCTAGTTGTCATATTTCTGTGGGCCTGAACCCTTTTGCGGAATCAGCCCCAATGTACTATTGTAAGAAATAGGTAAAGCAGAGAAAAAGAGAAGATCTGACCATTGGAAAGATCTAGTAGGGCTTATACAATCAAAGACTCCTCTGGGTGACTACAACCTGTTGAGATCAAATGAATGCATGTTAAAGTAAAACAACGCTAAGAGTTTTAACAGGGATCCTAAACGGGACATTGTCGCCTGAATGGGCGCCTGAAAAAGCTCAAAATAGTGGAGGAAGAAGAATGTAGATTTTGTGGCATGGAAGAAGACACCTCCATCCACATACCTTCCAACTGCACAGCACTTCAGAATCCTAGAGCACTGCACCTGGGAGATTACTGGATAGAAGAGGAACATTTACCTAAGTTGAAGCCTGCGGACATCCTAAAATTCCTCCGGGAAATAGGACTAAAGGAATTACTAGTTTCTGAGACTCTCCTCAGAAACTGAGTAGAAGTAAGGGAGCACAATAGATCTTTTAGGTCCCAGTGAATGTCACCCCAAAATGCATACAAACAACCCACAATTGAAACCACATAATATTCTTGGACATTCCTTCAATTTTCAGGTGACTCTGTAGTTATGGGTAGTATTTATGATTCTGTCAAATCACAGTGTCAAATTTGCTTTTGGATCCAAATTTTTGTGAAAATTCCTCTGTAATAGGGCATAGTTGGTCTCATTAGCTGTTTACAACTGCCATTCCAACATTCAACCTACCCGGTAAGCTTAGAAATGAAGCTTTCAACTTCGTCACTATGACCGTTGATTTTTTTCTGCAAAACTTTTGCCTTGAACACTTATCCCTTTGGGACAAGTAAGTACGATTAGAATGTCAATAAAGTGCAAATAAACAAAATACCTTGAAGCTGCCATCAATGGTATTTATTTAATGTCTAAACGATTGTTTTAAATAAGTTATTCAAAACAAATCCACTTTAAAAACATTGTGACAATAATAAACACAGTGTTTCTCGTTTGATTGATATTTGTTTTAAAATCCAGCTATCGTTTGTGTTCTTGTCGTTGTCTGTACTGCTTATTTTCTCTAGTTCATCATATCCCGGCTCCCTAGAAGTACAACACGACATTCCCTCGTTTTATTTATAACGCTCTCTTAAGATTAATCATTTGTTCGTTTAATTTTAGAAAGCCCGGCTCTTCGTTTTGTCTTTACGGTGGTGGATAAAAGCTTAAAGGGATTTCATATCACTATACATGAAGATTCTGGTAAATTAGTTTTTAAACTAAAGTGACGCATCACCATCATTATTTCACTTTAGCTGTGGGTTAAGGTGACTTATTAAAACTTTAGGTTTTATTTTTAACATTTAGGGTGATAAACATCTGGGAAAATATTGAATTTTTAATTAACCACTAACGAAGAAGTAAGAAAATGGGTTCCTTTGTTGTGAGGACCATATTCCATGCCAAAGACAGGCAAAAAGGTTATCTTGACCTTCTAGTCATTACACTAAGGAAGCTTCGGAAATTTGATGTCAGAATAATTATCACTTAAAGCTGTTCACTCAAATATCGTCCATATTTTGAATTAGGTTAGGTTTGTGATGAATGGGTCTATAATGCCCTCCACTGCGTCTATTGTGGCTCACACCTATTCAGATATCACCAAACAAATTCAGCTTCTTAACAAAGCCGTTTAGTTTATTTGGTGAATGATATTTCAGGTCCGAGGGCGGGAGAGAGACCCTGCCAAACATCAGATAACTGATTCGAGCCGCGGCGGAGCAGGCTCAAATTATATGCTCTGCTGTTTCATCATCTTACAGACAAAGATCGGATATTCCGACAGTCCAAGTTTTAGTATATGATTCAGATAACAGTAGTGTAGTACCTATATACTTTCACTTAGTCTTAAATTTTTGCTAGGATAATTTTGTCATGTTTATTTAGTTGTCATGTTCAATTTTGTTCATTAAAACCTATCTTGAGGTGTCCTAATTTTATTTCAAGTAGCCTGTTAGACAACGTAGGTCATGCCTGCTATAGTCTAACATTAATTGTTTGGAGACATTCTTCGAAGGATGCATAAAAGCCTTTGAATGAACCAATCCTGGTAAATTATGCCAGAAGTCTAAAGATTTCTGTCATAGGTCTGCGCCCGATACACCTGCACTGAGAGCCTGAGCTGTCTGCTCTTAATAGTTCATCCTCACGGAGGACCCATTCATCTCTATTTGGAAGAGGGTATACTCAACAGCATATTTTTTTCTCTCAAAAAATATAACTGGAAAAATGTTTCTGGGGGAAATAGGACTATTTTGTTTGAAAATCAGTATTTCAATGCAGTAACTCTTTCTTGGCAGCCGTCACTGTTTTACAGACACTTAGGAACATCTGGCACAAATTTAAATAAGGAGTATAAATTACTTTGTATTAGCACCTGTGCACAGTGTGCATTCATTCGGGTACATCTGAAATAGAAAATTAATTATTACAAAACAGAACGAATGCTCTTATTTACATTGGCGTACTGACTTGTCGCCCATGATGTGGAATTTAAATTAACATATAGGATTATATTTTTAACTCTAGCTCGCTTTTTCTTTTTTGTTATTTTAATTAAGTTGTTTGATCACGGTTTTTCATAAAACGCGGTCCGAATTTTCAAAGCTAAAATGATTTATAACATTCATTTAAAATACGATAATTAGTTGTATAATACTAAACTCGTGTGCTGTGTAGTATAATATGTCATGTTGATCTCATCACTCATTAATTTAAACCCTTTGATGGCTATCTGTGCTAGTTAATAAGAGAGAAAGAGAGAAAAATAATTATAGGTAGACTGAATTTAATGTTATTGCAACCAGTTTTTTTGTTAGTTCATATATACGAATTTCTACCACTACGCAAAAAATCATTAACGTTATTATTTCCTACCTCAAATATACTTTATCTATAGAGCAAATAACTGTCGATAAATTGCAATAATCACAAAAACCCAATCAATAGCATAAAAGTTAATAAACCCTATTCTAGTGCTAATATGAACCGCGTAATTGAAAATATTCTGCAAACAAATAGATCCACTGGAAAAAAAGCAGCAAAAAAACTGAAAATCTACCACCTTCAAGGTAATATAAAGTATTTATTCACTTGTCACGTTAGATACGAGATATTTGACATTTAATATGATTGTAAAGGAACTGGTTCTCGTACGATTTTCAATTTTTTTTTTATATGTTGTAGTCTTAATGATAACTAAGAGATCGTGATGGCCCTCCGGTTTGGCGGTTGTGGCGTCTTGAAGTTGCGTCCTGAGCATAACATTTTGCCGCCCATCACTATAAATCTCGCAATAATAGCAAATGTCTTGTATTTCGGGGGCTCATTTAGGAGGTCTGCCACACTTTTGTACCATCAGAATCTCAATTTCCCCAGAGGGTGCCTTCGCAATGGTCAATTTGTTAGGCCGATGTTTTAACAGCAAGCGGAAGCAATGAAACCGAACAAAATCATCAACAATCACGTCTAGATAGGTTAGTTGGATCCATCTAACTCCCAAATTACTCACGAGTGGGCCCCAAAATACTTTTTTCAAATTTTCTTGATTCCACGAACCAATCTCTAGTAGTAGATACTTCATGAAAAAACCGGTAGTTCGGATTGATACTGGGATAGATATTTGTCTAAAGAGCCATCGCCCGTGACAGACGTCAGTCGAAACAAGCCCGACATTCGCATTCACGATATAAAGTATATATTTTGGGACGCATCCCAACTCGTGCCCACTAATCCCTTAAAAGGTACAAGAGTAAAGGTCTCAATAATCTGTATACCTAACTCGTGCTCGATTGAAAAATTTACCTGTTCAAATTACCATCCCATCTATAGGAACAGGTATTATTGTTAAATTGGGTTTTCCTGAAGTACTTACTAGAAAGGATTTTGTTTCGGGTTTGATATTTATGAATGAGTTAGTTTTATTTCGTAGTTGGGAGGGTTAAGAGCAGCTCTATAAACATGTCGATTCGCGAAGTATCAAGTCAACGTGGGAAAATATTATTAATTGTAGAACAACACAAATTTAATCAAAGCAGCAAAAAGTTAACATCTGGAGAAATTAAGTGGGTGTGTGTGAATAGAAAGTGTAACGCATATTTTCGGACAATCGGTGATTCTGGTGGTCGTGTATTAACAGAAAAAGTGTTAACTCATAATCATCCTGCAATAGAAGAAAACATTATCCAAAGACATATAGTGAGTGCATCTGCTAAACGAAAGGCCTTTGATGCCATTTGTGAAAAGCCTAGCAAAGTTATTCGAAAATGTTTTGAATCCAATTTAAATGAACTTAAAATGAATTATTTAAATTGTATAAAAAAAACAATTTATTATGAAAAACGTAAAAAGTTTCCAAAACTTCCATCAAATGCCGAAGAGGTGTTTGAAGTTTTAAACAATATCAATACACGCACTTTACAAGATGAGAACTTTGTACTTATAAACGATGTTGGATTAAATTTAATTGTATTTTGTTCTGAAACTAATTTGAAATTTCTCTGTGAGTGCACTACACTTTACATGGATGGGACGTTTTCGTATTGTACAAAGTATTTTTTACAATTGTTTACAATCCATGGCCTACGTAATGGACATTACATACCACTTGTTTTTTGTTTATTGCGAGATAAAAAAGAAGACACCTACAAAAAATTATTTCGCAAATTAATTGATACGTGTAAGGATAAGAATTGGAATCTACTGCCTGAACAAATAGTAATTGATTTTGAAATCGGCATTCATAATGCTACGCGATTGATTTGGAGTGAAGCTAGATTGATAGGCTGCCGAGTCAAGCATGGTGGCGAAAAATTCAAAATTTGGGACTATCGTCGGAGTATAAAAACAAAGAAAGTGATATTGGAAAATGGTTGCGTTACTGCTTTGGAATTATGTTTTTGGACCCAGATTTAGTTAGCGACTTCTTCGTTTTTGAACTTATGGAAGAAAAGCCCAACGACGAAAGATTGTGTGCGTTTGCTGATTATTTAGTGGAAAACTATATATCGGAAGAGGCTCGTTTTCCTCCTAATATATGGGCAGAAGCATCAGCTAGTATACACAGAACCACGAATGCATGTGAATCATTTCACAGCCATTTAAATAGTTCATTCTATAATGCACATCCCTCATTATTTGTTTTCGTTGAGGTATTGCTAAGAATTCAGGAAGAGACTTACATTAAATGTCGCAGTGTAGATAATACTAAAATCGTGAGAAATGCAACAAGGAAAAAACATGATTTCCTAAAAAAGACTATAGATAATTTTAAAAATAAAAAGATATCAACATTTACTTTCGTTAAAACAGTATCATGGTATAATAGTATTAATAATATGTAGGTAGTTCTAAGTTTTTTATGTGCAATATATTTAATTAATACGTTTTATAGTAGTTTTATTTCAAATAAATGACAACTGTATATGTAGGTCTTGAATATTTAATTATAATAAATAAGAATTAAAAACCGCAGTTCCGATGCACCCGGGCACGAGTTGGTGTATTAATTTTCTACCTGGTTTTTGAACGGGCACGAGTTGGTCAGTGATTTTCGGGGCCAGGTAATAACGGGCACGAGTTGGGAAACGCCGTCTACTAGAGATGGGTGCTTGGGATCAAGAAAATGGTAAAAAAAATCTTTTGGCGCCCACTCGTGAGGAATTTGGGAGTTAGATGGATCCAACTAACCTACCTAACGTGATTGTTGATGATTTTGTTCGGTTCCATTGCTTCCGCTTGCTATTGGAACATCGCCCTAACAAATTGACCATTGCGGAGGCACCCTCTGGGGAAATTGAGATTCCGATGGCACAAAAGTGTGGCAGACCTCCTAAATGAGCCCCCGAAATACAAGACATTTACTATTATTGCGAGATTTATAGTGCTGGAAGCCAAAATGTTATGATCAGGACGCCACCACCGCCAAACCGGAGGGCTTGCACAGTTTTAACACATCACGATCTCTTAGTTATCATTAAGACTACAACATATAAAAAAAATCGAAAATCGTACGAGAACCAGGATTACCTATAAAATAGTGCAGGGTCCTTTGATTTAAAGTAAAGCAATAATTTAGCAACAAGTGGCAATTGATGTTTGACAGTTGACATGTAGCATTTGACAGTAAATTCTTGACTGGCAATCATAAAGTGTATATAGTCAAATGTAGTCTTATCATGCGGGTCATACGATTCAACAAAGACATACCTACTCACAGTTTTTGTTTTCTTTTATTGCCTTCAATCATAACTTCCACATAAAATCCGTAAATTGAATAAGACAGGAAGATAAAAGGATACGTATATAGTTTCCAGCGATTCTAAAAAGTCTTTAACCAGCGAAGTTTTTATTTAAATGTCAGTTATGTCACTTTGACCATTCAAAGTGACAATATGAATAATAAGAAGCAATTTTCCGGTATTTTGCATCCTCAAGCAAAAAAAATGCTACTTAATCTGATTCGAGAATAAATGAAAAAGTGGAAATATGTCAACCAGTGTGCAGGAAATATCAACCATCACTATTTTCTCCGGGTATATTTGTAATCTCACATTTTGGTAACCTCTGTGTCTTCTGATTTGATACATTCTTTGGTAGAAGAACAATACTAGTCTAGACATATTATTATACAGAAAACGTCTCTCAGTGTGGATTTCATAGCTTTCCGAATTGAATAAAGAGACAAACAAACCTTCCTGGGTTTTTATACTCCAGTCAGAAAAGCTCTTCGCCGAGACCACACAGAGTGAGATAATGTTTAAATACATAAAATTTGTATAGTTCTTTTGTAAGTCTTTATATTCAACACGAAATATTTTAGCATCGGTATATATCTCTATTAAATAGTGCTTCCGCTATTCTAGAATTTTCCCAAGTTTCTATATGCGATCATCTGCGTCAAGATAGTAAATATTTATGGATAGTGATAACAATGCCCTAGTTTGCAACTCACTAACCCCTTCGTTGCTTATAACGCGTACGATCGTCTATCTAAGGACTTCTTGAATTAGTTAATAATTGGGTCTATTAAAAACGTTTCATAGACCCAAGTTTTATTAAAAATTAGATCAAATTTAGATATAATTTAAAAAAGTCCACGAAAAACTTGTGTAAGAAAATAGTAAACTATTCAAACTGACTAAACAAACAAAATGTGTCTCCGAAGACAACAAAATTTAATGAAATGGTTCACGAAAACGTATTGTGTTTTCCAACAATTCTTTCTCATTTCATTTCAGAATTCTGAAACGGGCTTGCGCTATTTAGCTGAAACATTATGTTCTCATAGTTATATTTATGTTCTTTTTGAAAATATATGTGGTGCTTTATTATCGAAATATTTAAATTGCTTGGGTATAGTCTGTTCATACAGAATCGCTCATATACGTTTGCGTTATTTATTAAATAGTGTCTTAATTAATCGAGAGATCAAAAAATCTATGTACTTTAAACAAATATGAAACGATATCGTATTTCACCGACTGATGTTCGGTTTGCTAAACAAAGAGTAAAAAATTGCATCGTAGAGACAACAATAGATTGCGATTTCGTTGCTCTGCTTCTGACGTGAATTAAATTCGGGATTCGAAATAATCTAATTAATTTTCTTGAACTGACGAGGCAACAATAACAAATCGGATGTTCAATAGAAAAGGTAAATATCGTCAAGCTGTGACCAATTTCCATCTTGTACAAGAAGTAAAACCGCAAGTAAGGTTTCATTTCAATAAATCACGTGGTGTCGAAGTAAATAAAAAGAAAATTTTCAAGAACTACAGAATGTTGTAGCAGATATTATGCAACGATCATGTAATAACCATTGTATGAGAGTTGCATACACTATTTTTTCTACGAAGAAATGTACAGATCGAAAAAAACCTTATGTAGCGCCTTTACCCACTGCGCCACGGGACCACGGTTGAAATGACAGCATAAAGCGTATAAGTTGTTATACAATATTAAATAAATTATTGTAAACAATAGCTATTTGTATTACTAGGGAGGAAAGTGCCACTTTTCCTTCCGCAGGATGTAGTTTACTGCCCGACGCGAAGCAGAGGGCAGTGTTGAGCAGCACTTATATGAACACCATTGGAAGAAGATAGGGTTTGAACAGGAGCTTTAGTATTTGAAATATATTCGCTTAGCACATTGTAATGGTGATAACTTCTAGAAGTGCTTGGCTGATTTTGATCAAGTTCAGGTTCTACATTATTTCCCATAATTTGATCAGAAATTATTTTTTTGTGTAAGATTGTTCTACATAACCTTCTGCGATATTGGTTGATCTCCACCAGCGTTTACTAACAGAGTTGCTGAAGTTCTTCTGAAACTGTGCCCTGTGTAATGTTTGGCATTTGGAAGATTGAGATATTCTGCAATTTTTTGTGGTATTTTGGATATACTATTTTTGCCAACCACTTGATTTATACATTTGCCTGCTTTAAAGCATACCAACAATCGTTTATGCTCAGTTTTAGGACGTAGACAGATATACTTTTTAACGATTTGAACAAAATTTGGGCCGTTACCTGTTGAAGTATTGATAACGAAAGTTCGTTGTTTATACGTTTTGGAAGTGTGGATATTTATGACTAAAAGATTGTCTTTCTCTTCAATATCATCCATAGTCATTTTAATGAGCTCATCACATTGACATGCTCCAGAAATTCCAATAACAAAGACTACCTATGAATATTTTATATCAAAAATTGAATTATTTGCATGGGATTTCATTTCTCACCTTCATTAATAAAAAAACATCATCGGGGGCTTCCATTAAGAATGTATTTATTTCTTCTCTTGTAAAAGTTTTAGCTTTATTTGGTTTGTATCCGGCATTTTGACGTTTTAGAAATGCAATCAACTTTGGATATTTAATATCAACATTGTCCTTCATTTGTATCATTGTGCGTAGCATTGAATATTTAGACCAAAGTGTTGAAGCTTTTAATGATTTTACTTGTAGTGAAAAATATGCCAGTAAAACATTCTCTGAATATTTATGTACCTTGTTGTCTTCAGCCCATTGCTTATATTGTGCATATTGTTTTTTATACCTGTCTTCAGATTTTTGTGGTAGTAAGGTTAATGAAGCTATGTTAGCTTGTTCCTTAATATTAGGTGGTGTATTTGGAAATTCAAAATCACTTGAATCGCTCTCCATTTTTCAAAAATTCAACTAAGTTTAATGAATGTAGCGCCTTTGCACCTCAAAAGTCAATCGCCGTGTTTACTGTCAGTGAGCCACAGCATACTATGCTTTTCTTATTTTGAACTCGAAAAACGTATATCTAAGATTCCTGAAGTTGAAATTTGTATTGAAGAGCTACGTTGTTGTATGTTCTAGAAATTATGGAAACAATATGAATATAATGAATTCACAAG
>CAJUYH010004048.1:0-29031 GCA_910591685.1 Galerucella tenella | reverse complement strand
AGGTTGTCGGATATTCGAAAAAGTGTATCAAGTCGCCCCGCTTTACGGTATATGAAATCCACCAATCAGCATTCGAGTTTAGTATCCGTCACTCATCTTTTTTCAATTTAAAAGAAACGTCAAAATAACTTGTCAAAAAAAGTTTCTCATAGAAGCGCACTGGATAAAGAAAGAAATAATCCGTACAAATTAATAACAAATACTTAAAACAGAATAAAATGGGTATTTAAGGGGACCTCAGATTTTATAAAATTATGTGATAGGTACATCTGACGTTATAGATATTCAATTTTCATATTTCTCGGTGGTCGAGTAGTAAGCAATCCAGACTCTCACGCCGTAGACCCGGGTTCGATTCCCGTGAAGAAGTTTTTTTTTAATTGTCACTTTTATTTTTGAATAATTATTCTGCTTGATAATAATAAAAACAACAGTTAGTCCGACTGGCAGCATCGTATATTTAAAAAAGGAAACCGTGGCATTATACAAATTGGACATTCAATAACTGTACGTTTATCACAAAATTAGTGGAAACATAAAATTGAATTGTTAAATTTTTAATTTGAAGTTATATTACAGTTCATAGAAATTTTTATTTTCTAGATTTTTTTTAAGTGGGTCGTAGAAAAAATATGCTGCTCGACTCGTGTAGATTGTCCATATCGCACTTAAACAATTGAGCACTCCGCCTACGGCGTCGTGCGATATGGCCATCATATCCACACTACTTGCACAAACTACAATTTCTTTCAAAATATGCCCTTTTACATTTAAAAACAACCTGCCAAATGTCAAATCAATTTATTCATCCATTTTAAAGTTATCTAATTAACATTCAAGTTTTCAAAATTTCAACACCCTGTATTTCGAAAAGTAAATGTGCTAGACCCCTTAATAGCGCAAAAAAAATTATGGAAATAATAGTAAAACTTTATCCGAACAAATTTAAGTAGATCACTAGCACTGCGAATACCAGCTTTGCATGTAATTTTAATATAGTATCGGTGGTTCAGTGGCAGAATGCTCGCATTCCACGCGGGCGGCCCGGGTTCGAATTCCGGCCGGAGCATATTTTGAATCGCTGCTTCATAAACGAGAGAGAGACTAAGGGAGCACAAGCACGCAAGCAAGGCACATAACGAAGCAACGTAACATAACGTAGCGTAACGTAACGCGTAATGGTCAGATCTTTTGCGTCGCGACCCCTGGTCGCTCAAACATAACCTGACGGGAAGAACTAAAGTTCCAATAAAACCACTTAAATATCAAAGGGGTTATACGGCAGCTGATTTGTTTTACTCGTTGCTGAGATGACATTGACATTTCAGAACGCCATCTATGGAATTCTACTTCTCCCAATATGACAGTTTGAATCTTTTGCGTTAGTTTTTAAAAGGAATGTCGAGCACCAGACCAAAAATACTTAATGATCAAGGTAAATACATTATTTAAACTTATTAATTTTCGTTTACAATAATTTACTACTAATTTTGTATAACTACTAACATACATAATATACGCTTTATGCTGTTTACTATCAATGTGGTCCCGTGGCACAGTAAGGAAAGGCGCTGCATACGGTTGTTTCCGATCTGTTGATACCGGGTTCGAGTGCGGGGTAATACATTTTTTTTAACTCCAATTTCTTCTTAGAAAAAATAGTGTATGCAACTCTCATGTAATGGTTATTAATACACTCGCATTAACCATACGAAGCTCGCCTTTGGCTCGTTTCGTATCCCGGCTAATGCTTGTGTATTAATAACCATCATTACATGATGGTTGCTTAATATACTATTTCACAATCACAATAATGCATCCATGCAAGATAATTTTAAATTTACGCGGTTTTATTTTTATGACACTGCAATTATTTTTTATTGGCTGAAAACTTGTTTTTTTTTTGTCATAAGTGCTAATATGCAATAATCGGTACCTAGTACCTACAATAAACTATCGTATATCTTCTGTAAGTTCCTTGTGGCATGACTTATTCTTTTTTATCTTATTTTTTGGGGATCAAACCACAATATAGTTATTTATGTAACTAGTGTGTAAAGTAGCCTTTTTTTTGACGTATGTGAATATTGGCCTTAATGAATAAAAAACAAGCAATTACTTAAAGCAATTTCTTTTTAGCAAAAGCAATTGCTCAAATAGCAAATGCTATAAGAAAAAGCAAATGCTACATCTTAACATGAATAAAATTTTTTAGCAAATGCTGCGTTTCCTACGTCCCTTCAGCTTCAGCTTATTCAACGCGTCTAGACCTGCAAATTTAAACAGTCGTAATCAACTCTGTTATATTTTAGATAGGTATTCATTCTAGTGTTGATACAACATCGTGGTAATACCCATCAAATATATCTGTTATCTTTTTATGAACATTAAATTAAAAAAGCTTGTAATAATTATGGCAGAATCGAGTGGAAGTGAGGCATTTGAAAATGATGAAGAAATAGATAAGCAGTTGATGTTTGTTCACAAATTGAAAGAACATAAAATTATTCTAAATAAATCACAAGTTCCTCAAGTTAAATTTGAAAAAGAAGCCGCTTTAAAGGTACTAGTACAACAGTATAAGGATATTTTCAACATCTCACTTACAACAAAACAGTTATCCAAAAAAATTAGTAATATGAAGGCGGAGATTAAAAAGAAGTTTGACGTCAACAAGACAGGCAACAAACCAATGGTCTCTATAAGCCTTGGGAAAAGTTATTATTAGAAATGTTGGATGTACATAATAATCCCGTCTTCAAAAAAATACCAGGTAGAGTATATAAAATTTATTATATGTGTTTCTTTAAAGTAAACAAAAAATACATTTGTAGGCGCTATTTCGGCTGGAGCAGAAGAACAAATATTACTTGATAAGCCCTCTACTTCATCGAGTGATCTTCCTATCCCTGCAGCTGCAGCATTTACTGCTATACCTATAAAGAAAATTAAAATATCAAACAATTTACCTGAAACTGATGAAACAAAAAAATTATCAACTGCTGAATTGCAGCGATTAGTTTTATTAGAACAACTGAAATTATGTCGTATGCAACAGGAAGAAATTCGCAGGAGACAACAACAAACTGGTGACGTCTTACTTGAATCAAGCAACATTGTTGCGAATAACGATAGTTTTTTTTATAATTTGTAATTAGAGGACATGTAATAATAAAATATTTTTGTGTCTACTTTGACGTATTATTTTTATTTGTTTATTCTAATTTTCTTAATTAAAAAGATAAAACTACAATTTATATTCTAATTTAGTTCGAAATTATAATTAATGAATAAATCTTGAGTTGAAAATACATATGTGTGAATTTATTTTAATTTTTAATTTGTAATTTATCCAACAACTAAATTATTGGTTAGATACTTACATGATTATCGAAGAGCATTTGAGTGGTAAATTCTCTTTTTTGCTGTCCTAATTGACGAATTATATTTGGTGTCAGATTATCGTTATTTGGTATGTTCATTTCAACATCAGTTTCTTCATGCAAGTACCGAAAATCTTCATCATTTAAACGTTTAGCAATATTATGAAGTATAACGCAGCAAATTATCGTCGATGGTATTTTTTCTAATTTACTTCTAATTTTATACTGGAGGACAGGAAACCTTGCTTTTAATTGTCCGAAGCATCGTTCAATTATTACTCGTTCTCGGCATAAAACATTGTTATAATTTTGCTGCGCTTGGGTTGTAGGATTTCTCCAGGGAGTCATAATCCAAGGCGAGATGGGGTAGCCGTCGTCTCCTAATAATAAACATTCTTCTGGGCTGTTTTTGAGAATGTTGTATATGTTAGAATTTTTAAAAATTCTGCTATCGTGCACAGAGCCTGGCCACTGGCAGTCTACACTTGTAAAAATTTCTTCTGCATTGCAAGTTGCCTGTACGTTAATGCTAGGATATCCTTTTCTGTTTATATATTCATCACCAAATTCTGAAAACTTAGGAATCCTGACGTGTGTACAGTCTATCGAACCGATAGCAGTTGGAAAACGGTATCTTTCGGACCACAACCGTTTAGCTGCAACAAAATCTAGGAAATCTAATCCAAATATTGGTCTTCTCCAAAACTGCATGCATTACGGAAGTAAATATCTTACAGACAGTAGTTTGGTGAACACCGAGTTCTTCACCTACAGAATTTTGAAAACCTGGATCCGACAAATGTCGCAGAAAAACTTTCATCTTATTTATAGCTGATAATGCAGCCCCTCGCCTCTCACCAGTATCAGTTAAAAAATAATTTGCTAACCACTCAACATTTTCGCGGTCAAATCGATATAACTTGCGGAAATCATCGTCTTTGCAATTTTTACGTACACTATATATTTTTCTTTTACGCACATTCATATATTCAGCCATAATTTAAAAGGTTTTGATAAAAACTCACGTGTATGCAGCAGGAGAAGCAAAATTTGAATGATTCGAGCAAATGATGCAAGGTTAGACCTACCTTAAAAATTTGCAAGCAATTCCTACATTAGAAAAAGCAATTCCTTGACTTATTCATCGCATTTTCAGCAAATGTAAGCAATTCCTTATACTTTTTAAGAAAATGCTTTTACTAATAGCAACTTCTAAAATTTTCAGCAATTGCTCTAAGCACAAGCAATTACTCAAGTTTTTATTCATTGGCTTTCAAGCATTTACTTTGATTTTATAAGAAAAAGTAATTGCTAGATTTTTATTCATTAGGGCCATTGTCGCATGAGCCGTAGGCGAATGCGACAATCACATGAGTCGAAAAAAAGGTCTTTACACACGAATTGCATACAATATTTTTTCTACTAGCGAATATTTAATTAAAATACAAAGGTTTAATAGTAATTTTCTTTACGCACTAGTGCGTAAAGAAACATACTTTACGCACTAGTGCGTAAAGGAAGTTAAATTTTTCTTTAGAAGAATCTTTAACGCTATTATTGATTTCTAATAAGATATATATTTTTCGTAAATACTCATGGATTTTTGGGGCAGTAAATCATTCGCAGCATTCTGTGCCACATCTAATATATTTGGTGGTGTATTTGCCAAGTAAACTGAGAGATCGTCAGAGGAATCCATCTTCATTTTTATAATAATCTAAAATAACATCATAGTTTTCTAAAAATATTCAATTCTTAAATATAAAACACAATTGCTTACCCTAGATATAGGGAAGGCAGCCAACGATGCAATTGAACCCAGGTTTCTGTTTAACAAACCCTACAAAATTCAAATAAAACAGAACACAGAACCAGACGCTGCAAATGCAATACGCATTTATACAGATGGTTCAAAAATGAAAGAAGGCTCAGGATGTGGAGTTTACTCGAGAGCACTGAGCCTCAAGATTAAGTGGGGAATGGGAAACAATACCAGCGTGGTTCAAACAGAACTGGCTGGTATCTCAATTGCCACAAAAGAACTAACCAGACGAGGAATTTCTGGCAAAACCATAATAATCTGCACTGATAGTAGACAAGCCCTATTAGCCTTGAACAGACAACGTGTTATATCGAGGCTAGTACTAGAGTGCCACCAAGATTTAGCTGACGCCTCGGCAGATAACAATATTATCCTGAGGTGGGTTAAAGGGCACGACAGGAGTAAAGGAAATCGCATTGCTGATTCTTTAGCCAGGGAAGCCGCTGGACTGAAAATTCTAGGACCCAGTGACACCTACGGCCTAACGACTTCGACAATTGCGGAACTAGCCAAACGTTACACCCATGCTCAATCCCTTAAGAGATGGGATGGAATCAAAGGATGCAGTCTTGCCAGGATCACCCTGGGCGACCCTGGAAAGCTGGCGCCGAAGAAATATTTGGCGATGACCAGGAAAAACCTACGTTTAACAGTAGGATTTCTGACTGGTCACTGTCAACTAAGGAAACACCTCCATACTATGGGGTTAGTGGACACACCTCTATGCAGGATGTGTGAACAGGAAGATGAAACTGTCAGGCATGTCTTATGCGAGTGTCCGGAGTTATCGTCAATAAGAGAGTGTGTGTTCGGTGAGTCTTGGCCTACACCTGCCGATATAAAGGAGATGTCTCCTAGTGACCTGACCACCTTCCTGAGAAGGACAGGATGGACAATGACCTAGGAGGAC
Source organism: Galerucella tenella (assembly GCA_910591685.1). Lineage (NCBI taxonomy): Eukaryota > Metazoa > Arthropoda > Insecta > Coleoptera > Chrysomelidae > Galerucella > Galerucella tenella. The sequence continues at coordinate 22,916 of CAJUYH010004048.1, read as the reverse complement.
AACTCCTCGGGAGGATGTACAATGGGTCACATGTGGCCTAAGTGCTGTGAGCCTACACACTCACCCTCCCCACTCTACAGATACAGATACCCTAGATATAGTCGGAAGATCTCAATTTAAATTTTAAATGTCAGATTCAATTCACAAAGAAATGTCAGTCACTCACCGCCAACTTATGCCTATTTTCCGTATTATTCCCAGTACTCAATAATTATTTAGCAATAATTATTAGGTTACTTTACCAAATTCTATAGGTTTCTATCTCCAATTTATGAAAAAAACTTAGATTTAATATCCGTTTATTATACCTATTTTTTTATCAGACTAGATATCTATAACTACATACATATTGTAATTTTTTCTTTACGCACTAGTGCGTAAAGTAAAACTCCTTACGCACTCGAAAATGTGTCTAAAGTACGTACTTTACACACGGTAGTAGAAAAATGTTTTTTATTTTTTATTTCGACGTCGAAGTCACCATTTCATTTTTTTATTCTGTCACTAGTTATGTCAAATGTCAATTATATTTATTTTTGTTGATATTCGTTTAATGGTGTATCTCCATTTTAGATTAGATCATTGTAGCATTTCTAGTTAGTTGTATAGTTGAAATAATACCCTTCTTGGTGTGCGTCATCGATTGTGACGTATATCCGGGTTTTCGGCATGTCGTTTATTTTATTTGCTATTTTGACATAAAGGTAACCTTAAATTTGATAAATAAGATCATCAGGATTCTATTTAGCCAAATTCGAAAAGGCTATGCAATTAATAATTACCAGCTTCTTTTTCTAACTGAAAATACTTGAAAACTTTCAAAATACTGATGTTTTGCCGTGTATTCATGCATATTTTTGTATTATTCATATAAATAAAACAAAAAGATAAATATTCACTTTTCATAAATAATAATTGACCGTAAACAACAAAGTACAGACCTGTCAAGAACTGTCAGTGTGACAGTAGAAAAAGACGTAAGACTTATTGCCGCTACGAAAGTAACGCCTTCATGGTATTTTAAACTCTCGATTGATAGGTTGAGCTTGAGCGTAATCTAAACATCAATAACCAATCAAATTTTTGTAAGTCAAAGATTAGGGTTAACATTTGTAATACATTTAAACGGTTCATTATTGTGATATTTTGATTACGATTAATCACAGACCTGCCTTTTTTTCCATTTCTTCCTACGATGTGTTAGGAAGACATTAACAATCGATGACGCACACCAAGAAGGGTATTATTTCAACTATATATCTATTTTTCTAATTACTTTGTCCACGACCACCTAATAATAAGTCAAAATTTTACCTCCTAACAAAATGTATATGGTACCCATATATCTACTAGAGTGAATTATGGTTCATAATACACTGGAGTGTATTATGGTTCATAATTCACGACTAGAGATGGGGGTACAATATGAAATAAACTTTTAAATCTGTGTATTTTGTTCAGGAAATTTGTTTCTGAAATATATCGTATCGATGAAATATCGAAATCTTTAGTATTGATAATTTTCATAACGATATTTTCTAATATTAAGTATTTCAAAACAATATATTTATAACGGTACGTTGTATTGATACTTTACACAGTATCGCCCATCTCTATATATGTCAAACTATTTAATTTTGACGTTAGTAATACCAAATTGTTACGAACTTGCTATATTACTGCAACGATGAATTCATTGAATTCGGATAGTGGAAATGAACGTTCTTGTACACCAACTGAAATAGAAAAAAAGCGGCGAAATTAACGACTATAGGACTGCTGCCAGAAAAATCGAAAATCTACATATTATAACTTCATGACTTTTATTTAATAAAGAAATCAAGGGTCGTGGACAAAGTGTAGTATTCTACTCGCAATTTATGGCCAATATTCACTCTGGTGACTTGCGCCCCTCGCCTGTTGCTCGGGACGCAAACGTCACCCAGCGTGAATAATGGCTATCATAAATTGCTCGTTCAATAATATACTATTTTCCACTGACATCTGACATAACTAGTGACAGATAACAGGAATAAAATAGTGACATGCCAAGAGTTCCTAGAATTATTGGCCACCGATATGTTGAGTATTCAGCTAAAAAGTCATTTTAAATTTCAAGATATACGCTTCGGGGGTGTATTCATAATTTTAATAAAGCAATATAGATGTTCGCAATGATAAAAAACATGCAAAAATCTTTGTTTTGAAGGGGAGACCTTAACTGTCACTCTTGTCAGAAAAAAACACTTTTTGTTGACCACACTGACCTTAGACTGAACTCCTCTATTTCGTTGACTTGCATATAATATTATACAAAAACAGTGCAAAACGAATTATTTTACTCGTTGCGACAGTTACAATTTTTTCCGCCAGAGGTCTCATTGAATTCTACTTCGCAAATTGCTGTAATCTCAGGTACTAACCCATCTCGAAATAACAGTTTACTTTTTAAATTACAGTTAGCTTCTATTAGTTCTCATAAAAGCGATAGGTGGTGATAGGTGTGTCTGTTTGTTGACTGTTTTCAGACGCCACACCAAATAGTTATTTTCCTAACCAGTGCGGAAAGACACTTCACGCATGAGTTGGGAACATTATTTTTTCTACGGCCGTACCTATATACAAAAAAGTATACAAACCCATATTTCAGAAGTAATTTTATTTCAATATACATATACAAAACTTCAACCAAAAATTCTTAATTATTATAAATATTGATATTAAAAACACAATTTGTTGCATTCTGTAGATTACTTAAAATTGCCGGTCCAATAGAGTGGGTTAAGCCGCTCGGTCGTAGAACAAAGAGTTTTTTGAATTAATTCCTTATGAACAATGTGTTTTCAGTCATTTATTTAGAACAATAACAACTGTAAAAGAAGTGAATAGGAAATCTTAACTTTTTCTTTGTCTGGAATGTCAAAATTTCCCAGCAAATAAACCAAATTCAACCATTTTGTTATTACTTCCAAAGTTTTTTGTTCGATAAATCATCAAAGTCTGAATCAAACAGATTAGGAAATATTTTCCATAAATTCGCAACAACTTGTTCTCCATCTATACCAATTTTTATAGAAAACGTGTCAGTAGTCTCCCATATTATATAGATAGTGTAAGCTCGTCGTGTATGTCACAGTTAATTTAAATTTTAAAAATTCTCAGAAAAACGTCGAATTAGTGATTAAGATTTTGTCTTAACACACGGATTACCATCAAAACCATTGATAATCATCTACTAACATCCTGCCTGGAAGCTTATGGTGGATATTCCGACCACTATCACTTTCCTTAAAATATTTACGGTTTTACTAGCAAAATGAAAATAAAAAATGAAAATTACGTCATAGTTTAAGAGATAAACATTGGGTTTTATCGATTAAATCTATGTTTATATCGACCAATTTCAGTGAATTATTAAAACGCAAATATGTAAAAAAATTATTTATTCATAAATAAAGAAATTTAGAATTATGTGACATCTCGATATTGATTGGATCCCAGCTGGGATTTGAGATAAAGCTGTCAACTTTTCTAATTGAATTGGACGATTTGCCTAATTGCAGTGGACACTGGCAGCTTTGACAGAAAGGTCTACTGCTTGAGGTTATTAACCCAAGTAGCATTTGGACGTTGGAAATCGTTATATAACGTTGGGTTAGACAACTTAACTTTGGCAATGACATGTGACTTTGGCCACAACCAATATTTACTTCCTATATGTTTTAGTTTGGGTCGTGAAAATTATGAACAGTATAAAATAATAGACATTTTCATTACAAGCGAAACTAACGACACATCGTTAAACGGGCGAAGAGCTCTTTTTTGTAATTTGACTTCGAAAGAGTACAGACATTGGTTGGTGAATAAAGACATTTCTTGAAAAGTGAGGTTATGCAGCAAATAGAGAATCATAGTTTATCGGATGAGGGACAAGTGAGTCATCAGACGTGGAGCAGACTTCATATAAGCTGGGTGTCTTTAGCTTGCAGACAATTACCGCAAACTACTTATCCATTAAGACGTATCCAACCTACGCCATGTTCAACGAAACAGAAGAGAATATGAAAAATAAAATCAATAATGTTTTCGCCATGACATGTGTAATATTAGTATCTGTCTTGGTTTTAATTTTAAGAATTATTTCAAAAATTGTAAAACGAAAATTTGAATCTTCATGTAATATAAAAGTTGATGAATATACAGAGTGTTTCAATAAAAACCCATGTTTTGTGAAAAAACTTTATTTATAATGGTAATACAGTATTTAAAAACCAGTGACGGAGACGTTGCACATTTCTTTCAGTACATGAAAATAGTCCAGATGCGTGACAGGGGTTTGGATCTTGAGCAAAGTTTCCAGTTTCACAGGGTGTACCATCAAATTCGCAAACATCAATAATGTGTTGAAAAACACCGAATATATGACATTTTTTCAGCTGAAATTCCGCTTTTTGTTGTCCTCGAACGTAAATGTAGTCTGCTGCATACAATAGCTTGCTTTCCAATATTTCATTCACTTTAGAATATTCTACATCTCCTGATGAGTATCGAATACCATGCACACTCCTTTCCAAGTAGGATGTAGTCTTTCTATCCACATCACTTAATGTAGAAAACGGTTGGGGAGGTAAAATATGTAATGTGAACTTTTGAAACCAATTTCGATTGTGAGTTCTTTGGCAACGAAAAGCCCATCTAAGACAAAGCCATGAATGTCTACAAATGCTACTCTCATGGTAACGTTTGTTCGAATACTAACTCGAATCATCATCTAGTTCAAGCTTTTAACAATTTCGGTGAGGAGGAAGTATTCCATCACGCAATCGTGAATGATGATGCAATAGACTTTAGTATTTTCGGGAAAGCCTTGCTTCAATGTCGAGTTTTACATCGACTGTGGACGCCTTCATGCTTTCTTCCTGTTTCGAACAATCGATAACAAACAATGCCCGCTTTTTGAAAGACGAATAATCCAGCAGAGGGCGCTTCTGTGTTGAGTTTGCATAGTTGGGATAGAATTCAGTATAGTTAAAATATGCTTCATTGTAGTCAGTTTTAGCGAAATCCAATTGCATTCATTCATTAGGCCAATAGTCACCATTAAGTGACAGACTTATACTTTGCACTTCGGCATTGTCAAATAAAGGAGGATCGGCTGTAGTCACGTTACGTTTTTCGGTTTGGAAGAAAACAATAACAAAACGAGGTCTTTCAACTGAAGTGGATGTTTTAACAGCTCAAACCTCACGTCTTGCACCTTTAGTAATTGAGGGCAATTCGTGTAACTCCCACTTCCTAAATGGAATGAATATAGATTGATATTTTTGAATGGATTTCATGAGATTTATCTTTTAGTTTAACACTTGTAATATTAATTTTATGGGAGAGCGTGCAAGAAATATTCTTTTCCGTGATATATATATATACAATCATTATCATCTCGTGCTCGAACTAATTGTATTGTTTGTCGCCCACATGTAATCATAGGATAATCGTTGAAAATGTTGAAAATATGTTTAAGAGGTATTTGAAGGTTGAAGGATTTGTCGCTGACATTCAGAATAGGATTTTTAGGGTAATTCCAACTGGCTATGGCCATATGATTGGAATCTTCTTGGTTATAACAAGTCATGGCACGTACGGCACTTACGATTCCAGAATCTCGAACTGTTTCCACTTTCCTGGTACTTTCACTGTACGTACATGTATCGAATAGAAAGGCTCCAACATTATTTGCTAATTTCACATCACCTCCTCCTTGTATTTCAAGCGAACCTTTAATGCACAACAAAGTTTCGCTCATTGCAAAGAACTAATCAACTTGATTAATGCTAAACTCCACAATGTCACTGCAATTGAATGATTTTATAAATGGAGCATAGGTTCTGTATTCAGCCTTTCGAATTGAATCGTCAAACATCGGTTTACGATAGATATCAAACATCGAAGGCATATTGTCCTTTTGACGAAGACGTTTTCCATACATGGTTGTCATTTTTCAATTTAAAACCCAGCGATTGCAGGATCAATTTGTTTGCGAACGTAAGCTGTTTTAGCTTTGATGACTGCTTAGCTAATGAAGCTGAAAGCTCTGCAGATTGTCTTTTATGATTAATTATTAGCCCCATTTTCTTCTCACTCTAAGCTCCAATATCAGCGTACTCGATTCACCTCTAAAGTTTACAGATCGACCGTCTTGGTCTAAAGCGATGACGGTAATATTGGTTATCTCACGTTGTTGTATAACATGTAAATAGAGCAAATTATGAGGAATTTCGTCTATGGAATATCCTGGATCTATTTGTATGACGAATTCGTAGATAGTATGAGCAGGTCTGTTTGCATCGAAGGCTCCAGTGGTAATGTTACAATCGAAGCGGATACTGGATACTTTAATAATTTCGACGGGGAGATCCGAAGAGTGTATTTTGTTTGCGTCGAGTGTTTTCGGTGAAAAACCCAATATTCTTCCAAGACTATTATCTTCTTTGAATGAAATTTTGTATTTGCCGAAAATTTCACATTTCAACGTACTGTGATACTGTGATTAGGTTTTAGTGAAAATATATCCTCCGATCTAGTTGAATTGCTCGCTCCCAAGTTATCATTGATAAGTTCTTCAAGGTCAGCAATTTCATAACATCCAGTGGGAAAATCAAAACTTTGCAGCTTGTCTTTGGTATCGTAGTAGTAAAACTTACAATTTTCAATGTCTGGTATGCTGTGGTACGAATGAAAAGATCGTAGAGCTATTTCATAATCATTCCTTGGATCGAGAACAATAGGAGTAGAAGGCTGAAAGGTAAACACGTGATTGGTGCTGTTAACCCTCAGCAACTGTGACATGATAACTAATGAAATTCGAGACATGTTTGAATTTAAATATCTTTTTTATTGTTTTTTTACAAAGAAAACAAGTGGCTTGAAAACTAGGAGGTCCGTCACAATGTGTCGTCCAATCAGGTCGATTGTAATGGATGAAACAAGGCAGTCGTATTTGTAGTTTAAAATTTGTTCGATATTCATTGGGAAGCTTATGCCATATATCAAGCAATTCTAAAGGCCTTACACACTCTATTAGATGTTCAATGGGAAAGTACTTTAGTTCTTCAACAGTGAAACTACTCAATGCTTTTCCATGGTAGATGTGTTGTAGTAATAGTTCCGTCATTGTTGTAGAAATTTCAAACACAAATGCAATTGATTTGATCGCAGTTTTGATATTGGGTATTGTTGTAGGAAATTCGTGCACTTTTTCCGAGATATTTAACAACTTCTTTCGGCGGCTTCAAGTTACCAAATGAATCAAAATACTCTACATTATTGTTTATCTTTCTGTACGCTACCCAATGACTATTTTTAGAGATATCCAAATAAACGACTGCACATTCTTGTCTTCGGGGACCGTCTTTAGGGAGAGTGTCTCGCATGAAAACTCCACGAAAATGTGGTATTTTAAACGATTTTGTGTAATGTACTACGTCGAAGTCGGATAGTGCGTGATTGGGTAGCTTTATTAGTTTTTTTGCTTTTTCAAATACAATTCGAAGCCGCCTTTTGGATACTTTTTCAGATACAGACCAGATCCTACACGTTCCATAGCCTTATTATGACGTACATCTTCTTCCAATTTCTTTTGCGCATGCTTAGCATCAATGACGGTTTTTGCAATCCCACCAGCACCACCTGACAAAGCTCCGAGTGCCGAAAGACCAGCAAAGAAAGGAATAAGTGTTAGGAAGCCTCCGGATTGTGCTTTTGCTGCCCGTAAGGCAAACGTTGCGGTTTCTTTCAAAGATGCCCCCTTTTTCATGGACTTTTCCACTTTCAGAATAATATCTCGATGCAAGGAACGGCGTTTGTGGCGACAGCCCATTCCCAGCTTTCTTTTCATCTTCATTCCACCCGTCACAAGTAATGCAGCAGTTTTCTCCCTCAAAGAAGCGTCTTTTGATTTGACGCGAGCCCAAGCTTTATCTTCAAGTATCTGATCGGCTTTGTGTCGTTCTTCGAGAGACTTATTCTTCCAGTAAGAAATATCGTGTTGTTTACAAGCTGCGTCCAAGGGGTTGATGCCAGGATCTCCACGATCAAGACGTGAATATTACTCCATGTGCAGACACAAAGGTATCGATGCTGCATATCTTTGTCAAACATATTCAAAAATACCGAAACAGCTTATACGCTACAATTGTAATGTGATTGTGATATTCAAGCAGGATGAGGTGAACTTGAAACATACATATATTCAATCTCCAGACATGATATTCGATACATTTGAAAATATGTGTTCAACGTGTTGGTGTGACCGTTACGGTACTTTGGTAATTGTGAAGGATTTCCCCTTTAATGATGGTAGGTATCGCAAAGGATTCGATAAATATATAAAAGTGTAAGCTGCGCTCTAAGTCTATACCAATATGTCTGATGATAAAGTTGCAACTGCATTGCACAAGAAAAGAGTGTCTGAACTTGCTAGATCGATTCGCAAAAAATACTTGGCGTTGAAATTGGGTAAATCAGAGCAAGATGAGTCTATGAATAAACTATTCAAGCCAATATCCAAACCACTTGAAGAAATTGTGCAATCCTCAAAGACATTACAAAAATCGATTACAAATTTAAATCCAATTAAAAAAGAGGAAATAAAAAAAAAGAAGAAGAACCTGATGATGTGTTTACACCTTTTCTCGAAACGGAGCCGGTGGCCGAAACCGATGAATCCGGCAATATTACACGTTCTGAATCTCCAGAAGAGACGCGTCCCGAAATTTCTCAGGAAGCTGTTGCAGACTATTTGGATCAATATCCTGCCATCAGTCATCAGTTCATTGAGAATTACTTCCAAAAAGATGATATAATTGATAAAAATTATGGTCCAATATAGAATGATCAAATCGGTTGGTCATTAGGCAAACGTCGAATTGCGTTAAGGGGTTAAGTACTGAAAAATATCTCTACATCATAAAACCTTTATTCAAAACAAAATCTCTAACGACAACGAATAGATCGTCCCAGTATTGACTCGTCTAAAATCGATTACTTCAGCAAAAGGAAAAGGTATCGATCGTTTAACATATAATGATAAACCTATGGAGTATATTTATTGGGACGATCCCAATGAATTAGTCGATCGTTTGAAGTTGTTGATTGTTTCAAAAGAGGCAGGTAATACATTACACGACAACGAAATAATAGCAATTATCAATGAGCTCAAGGAGACTGATTTAATAGAATAACAAGCTGAATCTTATTCATTTCAATTATGCCTGTCGATAAATTCGGACATAGACATCAAACGCCCTATGCGCGTTTACCAGCGAAAATTACGTTTTCTCATACACCGGACGGTAATATTGATATTGAAAATGTGAAAATATGTAATGTTAAGGAACCGACAACAGATAGTGACGCTGCAACAAAAAAATATGTTGATGTGCTACTGAATGACTTGCGTACTATTAACTCACCATTATTTCAAACACATGGTGTGGTGCTGCAGCAACAAGACCATGATATAAATGATTTAGAAGTGGGATTGAACGAAATAAGAAATGAGCTTCATAAGACTGAAATTCCCATATTACAGGCGAATATTGACAAGTTACAAAATAAATATGATACTTGTCGTCATTGATTGTTTTTCAAAATTTTTGTGGACACGCCCATTAAAGACGAAGACCGGTGAGGAGATTACTCGAGCATTCTCTGACATTCTCGATCATACTAAAAGAACACCGAAAAATTTACAATCCGATCGGGGGACGGAGTTTTACAAAAGCAAGTTCCAAAATTTGATGAAAAAACACTGTATAAATTATTATAGCGTATTTAGTACGATGAAGGCTTCTATGGCCGAACGTGTTATAAGGACGTTGAAATCAAAGCTCTACAAATATTTCAGTTTAAATGGCACCAATATAAATGGATCGATATTCCTCCTAAAATTACTCAAGGATATAACAATACCAAGCATTTCAAAACAAAATATCGACCTTCTGAAGTCAACAAATCCAACGAAAAATCTATTTTAAATAATGTCTATAGCTATTTAAAAATCGTCGGTCCACGAAAGTTGAAAGTCGGTGATATTGTACGCATAAGCAAGTCGAAACATGCCTTTGAAAAAGGGTACCTATACACCTAACTGGACTACTGAGCTATTCAAGATCGTTAAAAGTAAAATAACCAATCCCGTGACGTACTTGCTCGAAGATATGCAAGGTACCCCAATCAGTGGAGGGTTTTACGAAGAAGAATTGCAGAAAACGTCAAATCCAGACATTTACTTGGTGGAAAAAGTTCTTAGACGTAAAGGTAAGAAAATAATAGTTGGATAGATAACGTAGATGTTTTGTAACATACTTTGAAAGAGTGTGGGAGGAAAACTATAAATTGGATTGAGCTATAGCTGTTGATCTCAGTTAGTAACATGACTTCTCAATATAGTAGTTACAGTAGTGATGAAATTAATTACAGTGCAGAGTTGGATGATATTTTGGAAAGGTTTGAAATGGCTGCTAAAAACGAAATAGTATACTTATTATATACGGAATATCTCGCTGGAACTTTTCGCATTGGTTGTGGATTAAGCCCGGCTAGATCTTTTTGTCCTGCAATTACTTTATCGCATCAATCGTTAAAAATCTCCTTTAGTACTTTCGAATGGTCCACACTGATTGATCTTATGGAAAAAACCTCAAGCTCTGGAGATGAATTTCAATGCTACGAGTATTGTATCGTTCGTAAACTAGTGTATGAAAAGCGGGAATTTCTGGAGATTGACAAACATGGAACCAGCTTCCTCTTGAGTGAAAATTCTACACACCAATCAACATCTTATTTCTTATCGAATATCATTTTTGAACTCTCTTAATTTCAATGACTATTACAGAAATATTGTTTTTAATAGTTGACAGTTATTCTCATCAAATTGCTAGGAAACAGTTTCTCATTAAGCAACCCAAATTTACCCGATAAAATACAAACCACTTGTGCAATTATATGTGAAAAAAGTAAAAGGTTAACTCATCAGACAGCTACATTTTTTTCTGGAAAATGGTTCCAAATTTTACTCAATTATTATAGACGGTTTCATCAGAATCGTAATCATCAGGTATTAAAGATAATCTGTAACGCTGAAGTATTAGTGTTAAAATTGGTATTGTTACATTATAGAAGCCCAGTAGCCTTTGCATATCATTTTTTTGTTAATATTCCAGGTGATTTACATAAGTCAATAATAGTATTTAAGTTGAAAAAAAGTTTTCTGTTCCTTCTGAAGTAATCGTAGGTATAAACGAAGGGTTCTAGCTTGCTTCTTTGTAAGCGGCGCTGAAACCATTTTCCTTTTATCTAAAAAATAATAGTTATTGTGGTAGAGATTGATGGTATGTTAAGGCAATTGATTTTTTCATCTTATGAATTTCAAGTGATTTAAAATATTCTACTATTTGATGTTAAAGCGCCCCCCCTCCCAGGGAAGCGTATCAAACGAATTATAAATAAATTTCGCTTATCATCGTATGGGCTCATTGTCACTTTTGATTGTTCTACACTAAAAACATTGTGAGCGTAGGATTGAATTGTTCGTTGACTTGTAGTTTTCTCTTCGAATTCCTTGAGACATTTTTCATAATCTTTGAATGTTTATTTATTTTTTACAACGTTAAACTTAATACCCTTTGATTTTTTTGACTCGCTGAACTTTAAATGTATACATTTTTGATCTCAACCCAACAAAATGCATAATTATTTTACCGTTTGTCTCATGTTTCATAAAGCCCAAGACTTTTTTGTTAACAAGTGGAATGTTGTAGGGATTATCCTCAAAATAATTAGATGTATCAAATTTCTTTGATAATAACATCTTTAAATACATCCGGGGTTTTTATTTCGATAAAACTATCTGAATCGGTGTATATTAATTTAACATTATTGGATTCAACTTATGGATGTATAAATTTAAATTGAAAATTATAAATATTTTAGAAATGTCTGATGATAATATTTTTTTGAAAAGTATTTATTTTGGATCAATAGTAAATTAGCGTTTTTCTAGTTTATTTTTAGTAAGCTTAGCAGGTTGTACTATGTAAAATGACCTTGTTTTAGTTTCAATTAACTCTAAGACATAAACATTGATTGAAATATTATAAAGTTTCTCAAATTTCGGAATATGTTTTAACTTCATAGGTATTTCTAATAGACCGTGGGCCCATGACATCACAAGTGTCGATAGCATATGTTCATATGCCCTTTTAGGGATATACTCAGACAGCCCGGGCAACCAGGAAAAAGTGTCTCCGAGCGTCTATGACCAGTCCTTGCACCTGCTATGACCTCTAGTTTCGGTTGAAAAAGGGGTTAAGTATTCGATGAACGAGGAGGCTCGGGCATGTGGATACATTATCGTATCTTGTATACGTCTAGGTCGCTACCGGAAGGAGGCATACAAACCGGAAGTGGCAATTTTCCACTGGCGATGGGCGATAATCGAGGAAAGTATGCCCTGTGGTGGAACGACTTCTTTCGACCCATTAACCACTATTCCGACCTTTGCATACGATTTCGGAGAGGGCATCTCGATTTATGGCAACATCAACTTTCCGGACTAACCTATATATAGTCGATAATTTATGTTCGTATGCCAATCTCGGGGCCGATAGACTACGACATTTTAATGAACAAAAGCTGATTTGCATACGCCCAGGTCACTACCAGAAGGAGGCATACGAGGCGGAAGTGCTAATTTTGCACTAAGATTTTTCGGGCATAAATTTTGATCATGTGGCTGTTTTAAATATAAAAAAGATAAACATTATATTTTTATTAAATGAAAATGACATTCAATGTATGAAAACGAAATCATATTTGTTCACGATCATCTGTAATTTTTTCGTGGAACTGTTATTCTGCATCATCATCTGTGTCTGTGCCATCATAATCCCCTTCATCCTCGCTTTCGGTGTCTGAACTTTCAGGCTATTCCATACAGTCTCCATCATTTGTCAAATTCTCAGAAAAATTCATTCGAAAGGGACCAAAGGTAGTCCCTGATTTTTTTGTTTCCCTGCGCTTTTGAGCCATATAGTAAATTTTCTTAAGTCAGGAAATTTTGTAAACAACAATTTTTCTTTAAAAATACAAGTCATTTTGAGCCAAAAGTCGGGATAAATTTGTTTAACCCAATTCCCTGAAGTTAAAAGTTTGGCCAAAAAAATGTTTTCGGATCTACGCCCTGGCCACTAGGAATTTTCAAAAGATCTGAAAAAACTTGGGGTTACTCCGGATACCAAACCCTCCCAGTTCCCACTGAAATCAAATAAATTTATTTTTCAAAATATCAAAAGCACCTGGAATGAGCCATATCTAGGGCAGTTGACAGCTGCCAATGGTCTGTCATAAGTCGAAAATGATAATTATTTGGGCCCGGGTGACTGTAAATAGTTATTCGTATCCTTTCCACCGAAATAATAGTTTTTCTTTTTTTTTATAATGTTGGCACTGTGCAAATTGTATGCAAACCGTTATTTGAGATAAACTTTCACTTCTAGTAACCGTGGTCGAAATTTCAAAATTTCCTCAATTATCGACTATTTATAGATTAGACCGTAAAGTTGAACTGTAACTAAAACATTTTTGTCAGGGCACCTTATTTATAGCTCCAACCTCAGCCCCCTCATTTGTTTTTTTTTGTATAAAATTATCATGTTAGAAATTTCAATGTTGTGAAATCAATTTGTTATCTTGCAGCTTTCCGGTTATTGCAAATTTATAATATTACTATCTAAGAAATTCCTTCCCGTTTTGAATTTTACACTGAAAAAAATCGTTCAAACCATTAAATAAAAAAAGTTTCTTGCTAATATCCCGCTACCCTCAGGATTACGCTCAGACACCTCCCTCAACACCTCCGTTCGTTCAACGTCAATCGGACTATTATTAACAAAATGACATCCTAATGCCCTTCCCAACTAACAATTTAAGTCATAAATACTCTAGTCTTAGGAACTATAACCTATCCTTGGTAATAATTTCGTATTTTCTATGACCTATAACGTAACAGTAACAATCAAAATTATTTTTACGAAGGCATTCCTCTTAGAATTACTTATACATTATTTTTACTTTTAGGTATAATTTTGGCGGTAAAAATCACCATTAGCTTCACGTAAATATTATCTATAAGTTATTTTCACTCATACGTAAGATTGCTGTGGTTATAATTACGTTTCCAATTTTACTTTACAGCCCGATTCACTGTTAAGTTGCCAATGCTTGTGTTTATGACGTAAATGTTTCAACAGTTTATTACTGATAGGTTTGTGACTTTTTGGTCAGATTATTGGTATTTTGTTGGAAATCGTTACTTCAAAAATTACTTTTTGATTTTTTCACCTATATGAGACATATTCATAACAACTACAAAGTCACAATTACCGAAAAAATTAACCATTAAGTGAATTTAACTTGTGGGTTGGTATTTTTTTTGGACGCCATGATGATTATTACTTTCAATTTTGTGTAATTCAAAATTATTGTCGAAATCATACTTCGGACCTACTTTAGAGCTCAGAACATTGTTGATATATCATTTTTATGACCAAACTGAATGTAAGAAAAGCCTTTTATACATTTTATCGAAATGAAATTAATTTCTAGACCGCATTACGCTTAACATTTTCTTAGAAATACTGATTATTTTGGAGGCGGATGATAAATTAAGAGCTAAAAGCATCCATATTATCAGTAAAGTATGCCCGGTTTATGTTTTCGAAGTTAGGGACCTCTGAATTGATCGTGTTTTACTTTGTATTATTTACCAATATTATACAGGGTGTCTCATTATATTTTGACTGTTTTTAAGAGCTTATATCTTCGAAACGGTTCTGGATAATAAGATACGGTTTCCACAGTTAGGTTTAAAATTACCGTGAGTTTTGTTGTGACACATTTATATAAATGGCTTACTTCCGGTTTACCCGCTAGAAAAGTGGCGTATTTTTAGAATACAGTGGATGTAATTTTTTAAAAGGGACACCGTGTATATTTAACAATTTATTGAAAGACGCATATTTTTACTTTATAACGGTACTTTGAAGTTTAAAATCGGTGCACAGAAAGCGAAGTTAGATAACTTTAACTAGGATACTGTAATGATTTAGATATAAAGTTGGAACTTTATTAGCTAAAGTGAACTTTAAAAAACAAATAGAAACATGTTTTAGGGCACTCTAAAACAAATGTTCGATGTGTCTTCCTTCTTGGTCTCTACATTTGTGGAATCGAACCAAGTTGTCAAATGCTGCTGTCAGCATTTCAAGAGGAATATTTTCCAATACCTGCCGTATGTTATTGTTCAATTCCTCAATAGTATCTAGCGGGCATCGGGTTGTAGACACTATCTTTCACAAATCCCCATACAAAAAAATCTGGAACAGTCAGGTCTGGGGAATTTGGAGGCCATTATATTGGACCAGTCCTTCCAAACCAATTATTTCCAAATTGTTGGTTAACAGATTCTCTTGCTATGTTGGAATAATGGGTTGGAGCCCCTTCTTGTTGAAAGCAAACATTTTGGTTCAAAATACCATCTTGTTCTTACTGGTTCTAACACAATGTGACGTTCTATCAATGATCGCAATATTTTTGTGATGTGACATATTAACGCCTCCTTGATTATTATTTATTAATAAGATATCTGAATCATTACAGTGTCCCAGTTAAAGTTATCTAACTTCGCTTTCTGTGCACTGATTTTAAACTTTAAAGTACCGATAAAAAGTAAAAAGATGCGTCTTTCAAGAAATTGCCTAATATACAGGGTGTCCCATTCAAAAAATTACATCTACTGTATTCTGAAAATACGCTACATTTCTAGAGGGTAAACCGGAAGTACGCCATTTATATAAATGTGTCACTACAAAACTCACGGTAATTTTAAACCTAACTGTGGAAACCGCATCTTATTATCTAGAACCGTTTCGAAGATATCAGCTCTTGAAAACAGTCAGAATATAATGAGTATTATTGTGATTATGTAGAGCAAGCCACCATAGTTTAAAAGTTTAGATCAAAACTATAAAAGATAAAGAGATTGAATTTTGTTCCACGTATTACCGACGAGGATAGAAAATATGTTGTCAGAATTACTACTTTATTACGTTATTATGACGTCGTTGAAACGGTATTATTACGTCTTTGTATCCGTCACTGCAACGTTTTCACAACGTTGTAGTTACCACAAATGTGTTCCCCATTTTGGTAGTGGTTACGTGTTGACGACGTATTTAGAACGTAACAACGACTGGTAAAAATGACTTGAAGGTTGACTAGATAGTCAGTTTTACGGTTTTACGACTTAAAATGTTAGTTGGGTTACGGCACTACGACAACGTAACGTGACAACTTAATGTACCCTACTACATCCCCGTCAATCGGATCATTAAAGTTTCATGCTAATGCCCACACCTTCATCTCCTTAGGTCATTTTTCGGCTTCTATTCACCTACCCATGCGCACCCCCCCATTACGTCATTCTGGTCACTCCAGGGATGATTTTGCAACACCCTGTATCTGTTGAAACCGAGTAGCGTAATTTTAATGTCACTTGTCTTTGTATTCTATACATCCTGAGATAATGTTTCATAAGGTTCAATGATATGTCACTTGTCATAACAGTACTTCTTTTCAACGATACGTTAGTTAACTTTGCAATAATTTTACAACACTCTGCCAAGATTACCAGAAATTATGCAACACTTTGTGTATGTCAACTTGGTCCCACCCCTCTGGCCACTCTAGGCCCTTTTGGCAATCAAACTGTTGTTCATACGGCACATGTGACGTTTGACATTTTCTCCGCCCTGTAAAGTTTCGATTCTGAGACATTTTGCTGCTTTTGATCCACCTGGCACACTATCCATTGCACCATTGTCACTTATGTGTACATTGTTTTAACAATTTATTCCCCATGCCAGACACGTTGTAAGATAAAAATGGCGAATGAAAATATCCTAGCTATGTGTAATTTTGATGTCACTTGTCTTTGTAATCGATGCACCCTATATATAGCATAAAAAAGTTCCAGCCCGGTATATCACAGCGCTCCCTTTGAACATGTAATACATTTATTCGAATCTAATACACATGAGAGCTCATGGCAGGGTGTGTTGAATGCTTTGCTATAGACGCGTAGGTTCTGTGTTCGAATCTCACTGCATCCGAATCAATTTAATTGGAGTAAGAATAGTTCCCTACGTTTATCGTTAGAGTGTTCAGAGAATTGGAGTAAGAATGGTGGTGGTGGTCGCCGGGACGCATTTAGGCAAAACGTACCACGTATTAACCATTGCTCTCAAATCTGCCGTGCTGATTGGTCCGCGACTGAAATCTGCCGTGCTGATTGGTCCGCGCTTAAACGCGGTACGTTTTGTCTAGATAGGGTGGTCAAAAGCGGGTACGGATTGCCCTCACAGCACCTAACCCAATATTGAAATAAATATGTAAATATCAGAAATATAAAACTTAAAAATAAACAAAAAAACCAAGCACCTAACCCGGTTGATCAAAGTGTAACTATGTATAGAAATATCAGTAAATAAGAAATGAAAAACTAAAAAAAAACAAAAAAACCAAGCACCTAACCCGGATTAGAACCTACGACCTCTGAGTTACAAGCCCAATACCCTACCAACTGCGCTAATCAGCTCACAGAGTAACAGGCATGAAATGCGTAAATAGATTCTAATACGAGGGCAAAACGTACCTGCTTTCGACCCTATCTAGACAAAACGTACCTCGTTTAAGCGCGGACCAATCAGCACGGCAGATTTTAGAGCAATGGTTAATATGTGGTACGTTTTGCCAAAATGCCGCTGGGACACTAAACAACGTGACGTTAGACGTGACAACGTGACGTTTGATGGAGTGACGTTTGACAAGTGACGTTTGACGGAGTGACGTTTGACATGTGACGTTTGACATGTGTCGTTTGACATGTGACGTTTGACATGTGATGTATGACGTTTGACATTTGGCGTGACGTATGGAGCGTTGTGATTGGCCAATAACTAAAATATTTGGCTGGTAAAATAATATTTAGTTATACCATCTAACTGTACAATAATTTTTTATTATTAAATCCTTAAGACTAGATACCGAATAAATGAAATATTGTGAAATATACTTTACATAAAATAATATTATGATGGACGCAGAAATTCCTATTATGCATTAGGGGCTTCCTGCAGGCACGTGGAATGATGTACAGGGTGATATTTTTTTATAAAAATTGTAGATAGCTCGGAGTAGAACCAAAATAATATGAAATTTATAGTTTACTTTGTAACAACTCCGCTTCACTTCCCAAATATAAGGTTCTATTTGGAAAGGTATCAACTAATTAACACAATTATTAAGAATTTCACAAATTTTCATCTGTTTTTTTGAAAGTTTTGTACTGTAGAATTTTTAAATAACAATTATTATTAAATCTGAATAACTTGCTTAGGTACTCATTTCATTTTCGTAACTAGAAATTGGTATTTTTTTTTGTTTTATCGTATCAAAAGCTCTTAATTATTGTGATAATAAACAAAACTTACCGGATATTTCACCCAAAAACATCATTAAAAACATAACACTTAAGTAGTTTGGAACCATGTTTATATTTATTTTTAGAAAAACATTTTACATGATAATCACTCGATTAATTCAACAATACTGTTGATGACACACGCTAGGCGGCGTAACAAAGCCAACATTTGATTGAAGAGTTTAACAAATCAGCTTCCGTATAAGCCATTTCCATTTGATATTAAAGTGGTTTTATTTTGTAAAACTTTTGCGCAACCTTAGAGGTGATGCTAGACCTTCCTTCACTGCATCTACCTGTATGAAGTATCGATATGGAAAACGCCTACAGGTGTGGTGATCTAATTGGATATTTTGAGAAACTAAGTTCTGTAGCAACCCAATCCATGAACATTGACACTAGATTAGATTAGATTAGAATTGGAGTGGCTCTTTGTCCTATCCCACTGCGACCTTTGCAGATCTATTGTGGTCCTGCTTATATTTAGAGCTCGATATTTAGCTTTATTCCTTTTATTAGACTCATTAGCCTGGATACCGCCTCCCTTGCGTAGCTCTCTGCCCTCCGTCTTTCTTCTCCAAGTAAGTGAAACCGCAACCTTGCTAGGCCTTCTTACTCACAGAGTATGTGCTCCGCGGTTTCGTCTTCTTCCTTTACTTAGGCATTTAGCAATTCCACAGAAAGATTCTGGCCCTATTATAACCTCCGTTGCTTCCTGCTTGACATTAATAATTTGCTGTGGGAGAACTCAAAGAACTTTTAAAATTAAGAAACTTAGACACAAAAGGAAGGAAACAAACATTAGAAGAAAGATGTCTCCTAGTGACCTGACCACCTTCCTGAGAAGGACAGGATGGACAATGACCTAGGAGGACAACTCCTCGGGAGGATGTACAATGGGTCACATGTGGCCTAAGTGCTGTGAGCCTACACACTCACCCTCCCCACTCTACAGATACAGATAGAAGAAAGATTAACTACAGCCATGGAAGAGGAAAAAACAACAAGACAAGAAAAAGGAGATAGTATCATAAAAGAAGTACGCTATTACACCGAGGAAAAAACGAAAGGAACTGAAGAATTAATGGAAATGATGAGAACAATTGTGTTTGACATGAAGAGCACAAGAGAAGATATGAAGAGCACGAAGGAAGAGATAAAAAGTGCAAAGGTAGAAATCAATGAAAAATTTGATAGACAAGAAGAGAAATTCGGAGAGCACTTAACAGAAATGAGAAAGCAATTTGGAAGGTATAAGATAGAACAAGAAGAAAAAATGAATGAATTACAATCAAGCTTAATTCAGGAAAGTACAGATAGAAAACAGGAAATAAAAGATATGGCGAACAAGATGCGTGGAGAAGGAAAAGAACATATAGAAAAGGTAGAAACATTATGAAAAATAATAAAAGGATACAAGATGTAGAACAAGGTATACAATTGAATATATCGATTGCAGAAGAAATGAATCTGAAAACACAGAGAGAATTAATAAGGGAAATGGATGTAAAATTACAAAAAATTAAATAAAATAAGAATACACGGGACTTTGAAATTTTAGAAACGGAATAAAAGAAGAGTTTAAGAAGAAAATGATTGAATTGGAAAGTGAAATTCAAAACATAAAGAATAAAGCTCAACAAAACAATAACAATACACAAGGAATCAATTACACTTGCAATCATGGAGAAAGTAGTTTGAAATTTGATGGAGACATACGTAAAATGCATCCAAAGGTTTTTATCAGATGTCTTAAGATCAAATCAAGAGATATGTTTAATATTGAAGATTTGAAGGAAACCATTAGGTCTCATTTGAATAATCAACCATTGCTCTGGTTAACATGTAATGATACAATTATTAATGATTTTAACGATTTTGAAAGATTAACAGTATTGGGGAGAAACAGAACAAGGTTATGTTAGAGAAAAATTATATTTTGGGAAATTTTATTGTAGAAAAAGTAGCAACATGAGTAACTACGCACTCTCAATATTCTCTCAAGCGCAATATTTGGAACCCAGAATTAAAAAAAAATTATAGGTAATTAGATGTTGATAATTAGATGTTAATAATTAATAGTTTTAGGAACTTTATAAATTGGGGTAAACTTCTCCAAAAATATTTTGTTTGATTAAAAAATAATAATAATAATAATAAAAATAGAAAAATTAAAAAAAAATAGTTCTGAAGAACTTTAGGGAATGTTGAGATGAAATTTTAATCAATAAAATTATCACCGCATTTATTGTAAAAATCAAAATTTTATTATAATGACATTTTTAAAAATCAATTGGCATGTTTGTCAAAATTGGAGGTTGGGTCGAGAGAAATGTAAGAAGTGACAGTGATTGACGGAGTTTGACAAGTGTTTTATTTTCGGAAAACGAACCCTAAAATAATAAACATATTGTAATAATAAGATAGTTATTAAATATAAATTATCAACACAATATTTATTATAATTCTGCTATAATTTTTAATAAGAAAAACAACTTATTTTTCAATCATTTTTTAATGGCCCTGGTATAAGCCTCATCAAATGAATGTTAAATAATAATAATTAATAATAAATAATAATAATAACTAGCTAAAGCGTCGTTCGCCCATCTGCAATAGCGTGCGGAACAGTATCACTTTCCGTACTAGTTAGGTAATAGTATATTACATAACGTGTGCGGAAAGTGACATTTTTCACACGAGTGGGAAATATTGTAGCACGACGCATGAGCCAAGTGCGACAATCACACGAGTGTGTAAAATCACTTTCGCACGAGTAATGTACAGTATTTTTCCTACGATCACGTGATAATTCCACCAAATTAAATGTGTAATCAACATCTGACATAAATTGATTTCAAAATTAACAATAACTATCAATAGTGACAAAAATTCGAGTAGTTCAACTATATAATATAGGTAGGTTATTACAATTATTGATTGTTTGGATAATTATAGAAATTGAAAGTGAAATTATTATTGTTCATCATACTTCATACTTATCATGAATACCTTTCAAGATAATTACATTTTCCCACTATTATAACAGGTGATTTTGATTAGTTGGTACAACTTCGGACTTCTGACGAAGAGTACGGAGGGTTCGATCCTTGGCCGCGCCCTAAATTTTGTTTAATCAAGAAAATGACAAAAATTTCACTTTTCAAATAGATCGCTTCAAATTTAGATATTACATAGGTAAATCTAATTGAAAATTATATATTTGACAGCTTGCCAGTGGTCAATCTTAATAAAAATTCATTTTACCTACTCCTTATATGTAAAGCATTAGTTATCTAACTCCTTACTAAAAGCGTAAGTTGAACTTTACAGCAAGTGTGCGGTAATGAGTGTGCTGTAATGTTATTACATGCACCCGTTAGGAAATTTTAGTATAATACTAAATTTATGTTGGTAGTTCTGACTGTGTTTTGTGCTGTCTGTCACTACTGAATACCCAGTTATAAAATTCGTCACTTTTAGATAAAAGAAAACAGTGAAAAAATTAAAAGTAAGAACAACAAGTTGTGTGTGAAAATAAAAATAATAATTTTTAATTAGTACTTGGCTAGAGCAAATATTCGTACCGAAGCCTGACAGCGCAGATGGTTAAGCGTTGGTTTCGAAACCAGAGGTTTCTATATTCTATATTATATTTCTATATTTCTATTTGAATAAAAGTATATTAATATAACTATTTTTTTAGTTTTCTACTCGCACGTAATATGCCACTTACCACTCTAGATATGTAATATACTATGAACATGTTACAAGGAAAAAACTCTAGAGAATTTAGAATCAGCAACAATAGCAAAACAAATTGTAATAAAACAGAGGATATATAGTTTGGCAAGTTTATCTGTAGCTACGGGGCGTCGGTAAGAGGGGAGGAAAAACATGGCGTATATCTGTCAAACGTACAAATGGCGTACGGTACCTATTTTACCAAGTAAAACTGAAATTACAAAGGTAACTGACAATACGAACACCACTGGATAAATCAATATCAGTCAATTGACGAAGTGAGAGGTAAGAACATACGCACACGCTTGCCAATAAGAAGTCACCTGGTCGATAAAAATCACCAATTATGTAATCGGAGGGTGTGGTCATTATGGTTTTCGTACAACGTTGCCAGAGCTATAAGAATCCCATAACAAATTTGGAAAAGTGTTCTCTTTTAATATTCATAAATTGGAAAATAATGTTAATAGAATAAATCCAACGAAACAAGCACATTATAAAATGAACGTTCAATCATATTTTTAATTTTGTTAATAATAAAAAGACCCATTTATAATTATTATCACTACATAAT
>CAJUYH010004047.1:0-29035 GCA_910591685.1 Galerucella tenella | reverse complement strand
TAGCCTACTTCAGTCTTGAAGTCTTACTTAAAGGCTTGGAGGATATCGAACAACTCCTTAATGTGAACACTAGAATGGTGACGCATAAGCGAAACTTATGGGGTTGTGGACAGTTGTAGGTCCAGTCTCACATTTAAAAGCATCAGTATAAAGCACTAGGCTAATGATTGATTGATTGATTAGTTAGGCACCATCAGTAAGAGGCTTAGAGATCTCGGCATCTTAGCCTTTAGGCTTCAAGTGCTCTTAGTTGTGCCTTTTATGTGAAGAAACCAGTAGCCCTTACAAGGCTCAACAGTCTTTTTGATAGGTCCCTTGGATACTCTAGTAGGAGTCTATATCTCCAGTGAGATAATGCTTCACAATCGAAGATAATGTGAGAGGCTCTTTCCTCCTCTTCAATGTACCTACAACTGACAGATAGATTCCTCCCTATTGAATGCATGTGCTTCTTCAGGCTACAGTCTCGTCACTTTCCCAAGCACTAGGGTATAGTGGTATTTGATTAACATTTCCAGAAAGACCTTTCGTATCAGTTCAGGAACCAAGAAGCAAAAAAGTAGGAGTGAAAGGAAGGATATTCTTAATTTGTTTGTATTTGATATTAAGTTCAATAGTCATACAGTGAAGTGCATTTTTAATTTTGATTTAATCAACTGTATGTTACAGTTATTCATGTTTTGTATACTGAACCGTTTACTTTGTGTAATTAATAATATTCATTTTAAATTCGTTGGAGTATCAACTAATGGGTGTGTTTTAAAAATTAATTGAAAACAAATAAATTAGTTCATTAATCAATGATAAACCCCCTACGAATTGTACACTCTGTCTTAAAAACTACCTGATCTTTTTATTTGGCTCTGCAGATGACCAAAAAGATACCGACGGCAACTGCTTAAACAATGAGCCCATTTACCATTCGAACAGGTCTTTTTTACCATTGAGCAAGAGATAATATTGCTTTTCAAGATTTCTTATATTTTTTAACATTCCAATCAAAGAAACGCTTCGAAGGTTTTTATTAGATTTCCAACCCATCTGAAACTCTCAAGCTGAAAAGTCCTGTCGTATTAAATTTTCCGATACTGAAAACGGTTGTTTCGCTCTACAAAAGGAACCGTTACACCTTCAAGGGAAAATTCAATTGACATTGTCTCATTTTCCATATGAACATGTAATCCTTTCCAGGGTTTTCGAAAACGACTTCCTAATTTATTTCTCCACAAAGTCCCTTTCTGTTCGGCTCTGTCGGATATTTTTCTATTAAAATTTCACACGTGGTTTCCAGACAAAGACAGAGACGGACCAGATATTTTTTGTTTTGAATTTTATTGAAATACTAGAATATATTCTTATTAATAATCAGATTTCAAGTACATATAATTCAATACTTTCATCACAGTCATTTGTGTCTACAAAAACAATGGAATTTAAAAAAATTCAAATTAACAAATCGAATGTACTTATAACACTTCAAAATTATTACAAACAAATCTATATAACTGGAAATGTACTTCACCAAACCTCTATCACTTATATAAAGAGCATTTCAACTATCCACCCTACATAATTCTGAAGACGTCACTTTTATAAAAAAAATGGAAAAACATGTCAAAATTCAGTTTTGACGTGTTTTATGTTTATAAAAGTAACGTCTTCAGCACTATGAGATAGCGATGAATTCTAAATACTTCAGTCTACTCAACCTCCAACAATTTTTTGTTAACTTTGAGACGGTAGTATGTAGTGGCTCATACCTATTCATATTTCACCAAACAAAATGAACTTCGTAATAAAGCCAATGAGATTATTTGGTGAATGATATTTCAGGGCTGAGACCTTGCCACGGTATACGTCGAAATAATATAGTATGCACCTCGGCAACATAGTGCCTCGCCTGCCTGCTGGCCTGGGCTATCAATTTGCAGGCTCGACTATTATAGACTTGGTACATAAATATCTATTTAATGAACTAGCGTTGGTAAATTATACTAAAAGTCTCAAAGTCCTTTCTGCAGTCTAGGTATTTATTGTTTGTTTGGAAAAACTTGATAATATGAAAATAATGTGTCATATAAAACCAGATACGGAGAGAGAGACTGAGAGAGACTGACTTTTCATTGCAGATAGGACGAGTAACTCAGACCAAAGAAACATTGTTAAAGCTTCCTATCAACTTGGACGTTACTGGGTAAAAGCTGAGTGTTTTAAAAGCCACTTGGGTGATGCCGGAAACCAGGAGTCAAGTCTGATATTTATATGCATAGTTCTTACAAATGCATCGGGAGAAAATTTTTCATAAGCCACAAATATGATGACCAATCAGTCTGATCAACTTGACGAAAAGCATTTCTTACTCATTTTTCAAGATAACAGTTATAACCCACCAATAACAAGATGCATTATCTTTTACGTCAGCACATACTCTATTCCAGTGCCCCAGGTGGCAAATAGAGAGTGATCAAGTGACCGAAGATACTGGCAACTGTTTATTCATCTATATGTTAATATAGATAATGTTAAAAAAAGAAAAAACCTTGAAAGTTGTACATACGTTCATAGGAACCATATTGGAGACCAAATATACAAAAAAAGACACGCTATTGGAAATCGGATTTGGCACCAGAATTCACATTTCCTGCGGAAATGCGAAGAGTGGTTCTAGGGTGGCGTGAAAGGAAGACATTGAGGGTTTGGTGAGTAGTTGATCTCGTCAGCAATATTATGTGAAGAGAAACCAAAATGTTTTTCTCTCTGTTGTGGAGTATAGGGTCAAGTCAAGGGAGTATACATGAATTCTGTCCGCAATCACCATGTATTAGCTTTATGGTTTTCTTCACACTTTTTCTTTTTATTAGTTTTATTACTAAACAAATAAAGTAACCACATTATAATTTAACAAAATCGAACCGAAAACTTCTAAACTACAAAAATCGGGCCATGAATATCATTACATTGTTTGTATTTGGTTATTTTTGGGGAAATTAATTTCCATCTGTATAGACTAATCTACTTTATGGTTCTTTAAACTACTTACTTACTTACAAAATATAAGTAAGTTAGTGAGAAATAATTGCCATATATAAAGTTTAGGACATCTAAGCCGGCGCTGGCTGAAATCTATGGGGAATATTATGGTTTTAGAGCCAAATGTATTAGGACGAAAATTCAATTGACAGCGCAAAATCCACCGAAACAGGATCTGAACATAGGTTCAAATAACATCCATGTAGACGTACTTCATCCTGTGATATTTCACCTTTTCTACACAATATTCAATTTTAGAACTAGGAAAATATAAGAACGATTCAAATGGTGATATATCTATGAAATTATCAAAAACTCAAAAAAGCAAATAACCAGTCTAAGAAACGGTTACTCTATTACCTAATGGATCAATTATAGTACACAAAAATGTTAAGTATGTTTTCATGAAAGTTTGGAATGGGGGCTACTTATGTTTAACATAATCTTTTATTGAGAAATTTCAAACAATTTCAAAGACTTCATGAAATTAAAAACATAGTTTGACTGTTTTTGTTTTATTCACCGTTCTTAATTTCCGGTTGCACAACGGTAAACAATTATTTCCTTTCCTCTTTGTCGCTGCTACCAGGAAAATCAAGTAAGAGGTATGAAGCAACGTATCAATACATCAAGATCAAGCTTATGGTGAGAATATTACATGCTGAAGTCTTTTTTATAAAGGGAAACATAGATACTTCCAAGTATTCTAAACATCGACAATTTTTGAAAGGGAGATTTCTGTTTGAAGTCCCCGATTATATTTATTTAAGTGATGAAGGTTGTAATGATAATGAGAATTGCTGGAGTGTACTCTGTGCAATGTAAATGTCCAATGTTGAATTAAAACATGAAGTCATAATTGTTAATATTTCTGATTCCATTGATTAACTCAAAAATATCATGGTTAAAGATAATCCGTGGCCTTCACCGGTTTTTAGGCTGTGCTAATTGCACAATAACATTTTATAGCGAAAACAACCAGAGATGGGACTATTTTTCGACATGTTTTCGAATTTTACTCGAGAAGTATTGAGTTTCTCGTGCATATGTATGGAAACAAAGTTATAGAGCGTAAAATTTGCTATAAAATTCCGTCGTTAAAATGTGAAAATTCCATTCCCTGCAGCCACAACGGATGAATGAGTGAAAAAAATTGAAAAACATCTGTTTTTCGGACGCAAAATGCTAATGCGATTTATATACCACCATGAATCATTACTTTTCCTTGCAAAACTTCATTTATTCTCGAACTGAATGCAACAAACGCGGTTTCGATATCTTATTCAGTTTCTGAGTAATCTAATTGATAATAAACATTAGGTAAAAGAAATTGACGTTGTTAGAATGAAGACATTTGCCACAAAGATGTTGCCTTAGTAACAATTGAGATATATGAGCGGTTTTTTATTCTATTCGAAATATGGAAGTACCCACTTGAAGGACTTAGAAAAACACAACTTTTGGTGCTTTGAACGCTCAATTCGGACCATTTAATCCCGAGACTTGATCAACGATTCTAAACAAACGAACAACAATATAACGAAAATACTGTCATGCAGATTCTTTTGCATACTTTCCAGATATCTTTCAACACAATTACCTTTTATAACTTATCGACAATTGAATCAAATAGAAGAGAGAATGTGCGCGGAAGAAACTCTTGGCGCTGTGATTCCGAGGGGACGGCATGGCCGAGTATAGCGGCGAGAGCATAGATTCTGTGACGAGAGGTTGAATCGGACCCGCATGCCAGTATTTTCTTTTTCGTCAGCTTGTTGATCGTTTGCCGGAATTTTATAGCAAATTTCACGCTCTATAACTTTGTTGCTACACTATGCACGATTAACTCAATACTTGTCGAGTGAAATTTGAAAACATGACGAAAAACAAGCCCATTTTCAGTTGTTTTGGCTATAAACTGTTATTGTGCAATTGGCACAACCTAAAAACCGGTGGAGGCAACGGATTATTATTGACCATGATATTTTTAAGGGATTCCATCGAAAATCTCGCCTACTGCTCTTACTGGACTAGTATCAAATGAAGCAAATATAAATACATAATGTTATATTTCTGTTGCAGTATGGATCATTTCTTACTTTGCGAATGAAAATTTGTGTATTCTTTGGATAGGGTTTATGTGAAAAATTGTTTAGTTGGTGATGAATCCGCTCCCCGAGGTTGAGCTCTCTAGCTCGGCCCCTTTCACAGTTTCAAAAGGTGATAGCTCTTAGGATAAAGACATACCTAAAAATGTTAAGTGTGGTTCCGTTTTTTAAAAGTGTTTGTAAAAATGTCAATTTTTTCCTGGTAAGTGCTATGTCGATGCATCATATATTGTGTTGATTATGTTTTCGAATTTATTTCAATATGTAAATGTTGCCATTACATTTTATAGTGTGTTATACAAACTACATAAAATACATCCAGCTGCCCGATCATATACCTCGGTAGAAAATAGTTTACGTGGGATCATCATACTATATAAATAAAAAATCATCGATATGAATATTTATCGTTACAAAAATGATCGCCGCTTTGAACATTGTAAAATGAGAATTTATGGGACGTGGGCCTATTAAAATTCAGCACGCAAACCCAGTCATATCAAAGTTTTTAATTTTTATTTTAATTAATACGTTTGTGGCCATTGATTGACATAAATTAAGACCAGATAACTTTTTGCTACCTATTCTTTTTTTCTCTCGAACTAAAGTAGGAAAGTTGAAAGGAAAAGAACCATTCGATGAAATTGGTATGATTATGACAATAGATTCATTTTAACTGATATTTAGAATGCAAACTATCATTAACAAAAAATACAAGGCTTATCACATAAGATTTATATTTCCACTAAATACTTTTTTGCTGGACCATTCCCATAATTACGTTGTAGGCTCTGTTGAATTCACCACCACTGCAGATTTTACACCAGACAAAGCCACAGTTCATATAGTAACAATTTGGTGTGCGTCATCGATTGTTAATGTCCTTCTAACACATTACGTTAGAAGTAATCGAAAAAAGGCAGGTCTGTGATTAATCCTAATCAAATTATCACAATAATGCACCGTTTAAATGAATTAACCCTACTTAATCTTTGACGCTTGATTGGTTGATGATTAGATTACGAGCAAGCGCGACCTATCAATCGGGAGAAATTATATTGCTCAAAATAGGATACAGACGTACCTTTCGTAACGGCGATGTGTCTTACGTCTTTTTCTAATCTCCCACTGACACTGACAATATGAACTCTATATTCATATTTTGTTCCTTATTACCGTTAAAAATTCCTACCACCGCGCCACTGCCTCCAAGAAATTCTAGGGTAGTTGAAAATAGTTGTAGGTTTACCATTAGTTTCGACGGTTTAGGTAGGCGTGTCCAAACGCACATTTCGCAGTTTTTCCCTTGTTGCTAACGAGGTAAGACAGAGTCGATGATTAGCCGTCACTAACTCAAGACCTACCAAATGGGTCAATTTCCATAACCATTAATTTCATTCTTTTATTTCCTGTAGAATAAGTGCATTCTACAAGTCAACTGAGTATGTAACTATACAGTGGTTCAAATTTAAATCAAATAAGGTTTCATAAAGGTATTATGGAAAAGGATATGCTATTCTATTTTTAGTTTTCATTACAGATCAAGTTTGATTGCAATATTTATGTAATTGGAGGATAGCTCTTCCAACGAATCTATTAATAAATAAAAAGACTTACCGTTCTGTTGCCATCCTCACAGGTAGTTTGACTGCACTAAATGCATTCGATTCCAAAGAGGTGAATTCTAACCTAGTCTGTGTATTAGAGATGGGGAGTCATGAAGGCAACAAAAGGCAGTTGTTATGGCCAGACAAGGTGAATCAGTGATTAGACCAGAGCCTCTCTGTGGTATTGCAGGATGGACAATTAATATGGTCACCAGAAATTGGGTTGTTCAGAATTTTCAAGCGGGTGGGAAAATGGGAAATATCACCAGGACGGGACACAAGCTAAACCATCCATTAAACAACATTAGCCAAAATCTACAACAAATCTTACAAGAGAAGATGACTCAACTATTAAATCCGTTGTAGGTTGCCAAATTTGCAAACGGTTTTGAAAAAAAAACAGATATAGAGCAAAAAGTCCTATATTTTCAATTTTTGATCAAATGCTGCGAAGAAGGTCAAAAACGCTCGGGAATACGAGAGTGACCGAGCGCCGAAAAGTAAAGGTATTAAGGGGTAGAGAGAATCGAGCAGAGGCATACTATATAGATATACGATCGTACAGGCGCGCGGCGTCATTTTCGGCGGTGTTCTTGTGCGCTTTTGACCAATTTTGCTTCGTTTTATGTTCTATTGCTTCACATTTATACTTTTCAATACCGTTTTAAAATTTGAATTGCAATTGCAGTGGGGTATGGGACGGACATAGGAGTGCCCCAGGGCTCGGTTCTGGGACCGACGCTTTGGAAGTGTGTGTTGATGAAGTTTGTGGGATAGCATGTGAAGAGGGATGTGAGATTACGGTGCATGCGGACGATGTCTGTCTGGTATGTACGGCAAAGGGAGAGGTGGAGATAGAAAGAAAGGCAGGCAGGATGTGTAGGAAGATTGTGGAAACGATAGAGCGGTGTGGACTGGAAGTGGCTGAGGATAAGACGGTGGGGCTACTGGTGAAGGGGCGGAGAGAGGCAAGGGAGGTGGGGGTGATGGTGATGGGAAAGAAAATTCGGATGGAGGAAACGGTGAAATATCTGGGGGTGTGGTTGGATAGCCAATTATCCTTCAAAACCCATATATTGAAGGCTGCACAGAATGCAAAAGTAAGGGCAGCGTGGCTGGGAAGATTGATGGGTAATGTGAAAGGACCGGGAGAATGGAAGAGGAGGATAATTGGTAGGACGGTAGAGCAGAGTATGCTGTATGGCGCGGAAGTGTGGGGCGATGGTTGGACCACTCCTGCGGGTGCAGAGAGGAATACTTCTGAGGGTGGTGCAGGCGTACAGGACAGTGGGTGGACTAGCAGCAGCAGTGCTGTCACGGTCCTATCCATTGGACTTGATGGCTGGAGCCAGACAGAAACGCTGGAGGGGTGCGAGCAGAGAGGAAGTACAGGAATGGATGGATGAGGAAATGGAGAAAAGGTGGGATGAGTAAAAGGAGCGATTGGGAGCAGGAGAAATTGGGTGAACCGGAAATCTGGAGAGGTGAACTACTTCTGGACGCAGGTGCTCACAGGGCATGGGACGAAAGTGGGTTACCTCCACAAGATTGGGAAAAGAGAAAATGGAGTGTGCGGGAGATGTGAAGTGGAGGATGATGTGGGACATGTGTTTAGATGTTGGAAGAATGAGGAAGTTTTGAAGAAGTTAGAGAATAAACTGGGAGAGGCGGTGTATTGGGAAAATATGGTGGAGATTATGTTGAGGGGCGGGGAGGAATGGATGGAGATAAGTGGCGTAGTAGAGAGCATGATTAGGGAAAGAGAAGGACTCGCTATGTCATGAGAGAGGTAAAAGGAAGAAGATAAAGGAGAGTGTGTGAGGGACCGCCGCCCGTCTTGAAGTATGCTAGGGTGGTGATTACAAGGCGGGAGTAACAGCGAGTTTGAGGTGGGTTGATTGGTAGGCATCTTCGTGGGGATGAGTCCAACACTGTCTGGGTACTGGTTAACGACCCACTCGAACATGAGTTTCCCATCTCGGCCCGAAAAAAATAAGTGCGGAAAGTGATATTTTTCACATCACGAGGCGCAAGCCGAGTGAGACACTCCTACGAGTGTGAAAAATCACTTTCGCACAAGTAATGTACACTATTTTTCCTACGACCATGCGATAATTGTAACAAAGATTGTTTAATGTAATGGTTTTTAAAAAATATTGTTGACATCGGTGAGTGCGGAAATGAAATGAGTGAAATTCACTTTGCAACGAGTTATGTACACTATTTTTCCTACGGCCATAAATATTTAAAAAGTACCTTAGGTTTTTCGCTACTATCAGTATCAACTTCCATTATAATAATAAACCAAGACTAACACTTTTTATTTCTAGTTTATCTCACTTCGTTTACACTTTTAAGTAATAAATATTTCACTTACACTTCACAAAAACTATTTCTATGCTTTGTGTTGTAATTTGAGAATTTTGACATAAGCCTACTTTATTATTTTTACGAAATATAATGGTTTTATTTATTTGAAAACATCAATAACTGTACCTACCTACAACAAATGATTATTTTTAAAATAATCAGTTTGTAGTGCAAAATATTTTCAAAATAACGCAAGAGACATTTTAATTTTTTTTAATTCCTACAGTTATACTATAGATATACCCAAAATAAGAATATTTGACAGCTATCCGCATCATGACAATTCGGAGAATGCTGGAGTCTTAGAACATAAAGTAGTAAGGAAGGATCATTATGTCAAGGACAGTTAACCGGGATGGTTATCCAAAATGGCCGCCGCAGAATAGAATATATCAGTAGCGCCGTACCAAATTTTAATTAGGATAAAACTATTTCTATAAAATGGAGTTAATATTTTCAATAACTTAATTGAAAATTTTTACGAGTGAATAGTTTATCAAAACATTATTTTAATGGCATTATAGACATTAAAGTTGGTAAAATGGAAGTAAAAAACAATCATAGGTACATTTAAATTTTTATTTACACTAAATTTAATTTTTTATTTACAATAACATCAAAATGATACGCCCATGTCATGTCATATAATGTCAAGTGAAAATTTGGGTTAGGAACAACTTTTTTTATTTTTTGAAATTTTTAACATAAATACCAATATTCACATCTGTAGATTATAATTATTATAATAATATGTATTCACCGATGAAAAGTAATTTTCAAAGCGTCGTTTTTAGCAGTCTTTGAACGTCCACAAGCACTACAACTAACCATTGTCTCAAAAACTATATTTATATAACTGAGAGTATTATATAACGTAAATGAAAAACCAACTTAACCCTAGAAAATCCTATTATAAACTAAAACATCTGAGTTAGGAATAATCGGCAAAATATAACATAAAAACCAACTTTTAAACAGCGACCAAACAAACAATAAGTCATAAAATGGTTATCCAAAATGGCCGACTTTGACTCTTTTATTTATTATGGGAGATGTAGCACATGCTCCTTCCTTACTAACTTTATGTTCTAAGGCTGGAGTAGACCGCGTTTCGATTTCCGGCCATACCTAGTTGTTTTTTTATCACAAAATTTGGCGAATCTTGATAATTTTTGAACATATTTTGTGTTTTGTGCTGTATGTGTAGTTATTACGTAGGTAAATTCAGATAAGAAAACCACGTTAATCGAATTCATGCGAACCGTGCGATATGATATCAGGTAGGGTGCACGGTTCGCGTCACTATGATGATATGAGAAACTTTCCGCCAGAGTAGAGAGTTCGATATATGTTTATTTCCTATATGGTCGTAGGAAAATATATTTGGTTCACAATACGTAACGTCATTTACATGATGACATTGTCCGTGCTGTATTAGATTTTGGTGAAAGACTCACTATTTTAATGCTCCATTATTTGTCATATTTCTTAGAAAGTACATTTTCACTCAATTGTTACATAAATAGCAAAATTGCCAAAATATTAGTTTTATCAGACTTGTTCGTTTTTGAATATTAACAAACAAAAGAAATAAAAGAACAAGAGAAATCAAAAATGAACAAAATCAAACAAATTCTACATTACACCGACTTGATGATGTTTAGATTACGCGCAAGGTCAACCTATCAATCGATAATTTAAAATACTATGAAGGCGTTACTTTCGTAGCGGCAATGTGTCTTACGTCTTTCTTGACAGGTCTGTACTTTGTTGTTTACGGTCAATTATTATTTATGAAAAGTGAATATTAATCTCAGTGATTTATTTATTTAAATAATACAAAAATATGCATGGATACACGGAAAAACATCAGTATTTTGAAAGTTTCCAAGTATTTCCAGTTAGAAAAAGAAGCTGGTGATTATTAATTGCATAGCCTCTTCTAATTTGGCTGAATACGATCCTGATGATTTTATTTATTAAATTTAAGGTTAATTTTATGTCAAAATAGCAAATAAAATAAACAGGAGCGGGTAAACATACAACACGGCTCCTTCAACTGCGTATGACTCAAGACTTTGCCAAATTTAGTAGTAACATAACAATATTGAAATAAATATGTAAATATCAGAAATATAAAACTGAAAAAAAAAACAAGAAAACTCAGGCCCAAACCCGGTTGATCAAAGTGTATGTATAGAAATATCATAAAATAAGAAATAAAAAACAAAAAAAAAAAAACCCAGCACCTAACCCAATATTGAAATAAATATGTAAATATCAGAAATATAAAACTAAAAAAAAAATAAGAAAACCCAGGCCCAAACACGGTTGATCAAAGTGTATGTATAGAAATATCATGAAATAAGAAATAAAAAACTAAAAAAAAACAAAAAAACCCAGCACCTAACCCAATATTGAAATAAATATGTAAATATCAGAAATATAAAACTAAAAAAAAATAAGAAAACCCAGGCCCAAACACGGTTGATCAAAGTGTAACTATGTATAGAAATATCAGAAAATAAGAAATAAAAAACTAAAAAAGAAAACAAAAAAAACCAGCACCCAACCGGGTTTCGAACCTACGACCTCTGAGTTGTAAGCTCAACCCTATCAACTGCGCTAATCAGCTCACCGTCTGTCACATCGAATAGAAGGTTAAGGGCTGCTTGGACGCATGCGCACCTCAACTACTAAATTTGAGGTGGTGGGTGGAGCCGTGTTGTATGTTTACCCTCTCCTAAATAAACGACATGCCCAAAACCCGGATATACGTCACAATCGATGACGTACACCAAGAAGGGTATTATTTCAACCATAACATTTTCGAGATATCGTAAGTAAGTACAAAAACATGCATCTTTATGGAGAAAGGTTCGCATGTCAGTGTATTTGCTCTAAAGAGTGTCCTTTTTTTATTACTTAACTACTTAATACCGTAATTTTCGAATAACAGACTAGAATTATTTATTGTGACGCTTTATAAATGACTTGGGAATCTTAAAAGGAACAATAAGTATTACAAAATACGCAGATCGCATCTGAAAGCCAGTAAATTTCTCTTTCACACATGAAATTGATTACAATAACGGGGATTCCATTACCAGAATTCATTTTGTTAGATCGGTATCAACACTAAAAATTATGAACAATCTACATGACAACTTAATAACGTGAAAAAAAATTAAAATAATAATTGGTGTGAAAATACACAGCCGGAGGGTGCATGGGAGAATAATATGTTTATGTTCATTTGCAGCAGTGGCGTTGTGTTATCAAAAAACTGTTCTTCGAAAATATACGAGATATGTTCGTGCTATAATAGCAATCTGGTGTCATATGTCAAAAGCTAATGGAAGTATGTGTACTTCACCATGACTGCTTGGGAAGCAATTTCATAATATGGGAATAAAAAGAAAATTGATATAAAAGTTGATAATTGACTTAAAATGTGGTAATAACAAGAAAATTTTATTTTGTACGACTATGTCGGACTTTTCTATAAACAAAGATAAGTGTTGTTTCCTTTTAATCAATTTTCATGTGGTTGTCTTCTATTTTTTCGGCTTTACCTATTTTTGCAATATTACACAGCAGACACCACAAAAGAGTTCCAGACCCCAAAAGGATGCTTCAGTCCCCCTTTTTGCTAGTTCCCTCTACTATTTCATTTCCCTCTATTCCAGTGTGTCCTGCATTCCACAGTAATTGTTCTCGCCTAGTTCATTCACTTGGCCTAGGCACTCTCATTATATTTTGGAACTGATTATACAAGAACTCAGTGTTTTAATGGCTGCTTGTCTATCCGACATGATGATGATTGTTTGCTTTTTATTTTTTTTATCAATATTGAACTGGGCACACTTTGCTCTATTGTTTAGCCGAAATCACTTACATGAGAAACTTTGTTTTTTTTATTGATGTGAGTTTGCACTTGAAAGAAACTTAAAGTCTTCGGAGTGTTTGGTACCTGACCCTTGGAAATTACATTCCAAAAATATCATCCATGTCCGCCCTGACTAAACATTTGAAAGCTGTTTTTTTCTAAAAACAACTCTATACATTTATAATTGGAAAAAGCATAAAAATTAGTTCGGTTTTTTTGCGGAAAATAATACTACAAAATTTTACCATCAAAGTTATAATTTATGTAAGTTTTGGTGGTTAACAAATGGTATCTGATAAATTACTTTATGTATCTTGAGAAGCATCCTAAAAATTCAATTGAGTTTTTATGTTTAAGACTTACATCAGAAAGAGTGAATGTTATTGGATTTTTTTTATTGTTATTTTCATGGCAATTAATAATATTAATATTTATAACTGTTTTTTAAGTGAAATTATTTCTCGTATTTTGAGTGAAAGTACCTACGTATACTTACCTTGGAAACTGGAAACTGTAGCCTTTACCTACACTTAAGAGAAGTGTTATGGAATTTTCAATCAATCAATGTTCGAGTATTATTGGGATGTATGTAATTATAATTTTTCATTTTTTGAACCCGCCACTGTAATTATCCTCACCAGGATACTATAAAAATGTCAAAATATAGCATCCGTTTAGGTTTATTATTTATTTCACTTTAATCTAGATTGCATACGTCCATTTTTAATTGAGTTGTAAATTATATCTTTCAACTTTAATTTGCTTATCTGGATTGGTGCGTGGCCAAAACCATGACGATTTGTTCACTTGTTTCCTTGTTTTATTAAAGTTTTTTAAATCAAGAATTGTTCATTTTAAGCAGATATACTTTATATAAGATCTGTAAATATTATAAATGTATCTTAAAAGTTCCTAAAAACACTGCATACATACCTAGGTACTAATTCAAAACACAAAGGAGAATGATTATAGTTGAAATAATACCCTTTTTGGTGTGCGTCATCCACTGTTAATGTCTTTCCAACACATTACGTAGGAAGAAATGGAAAAAAGGCAGGTCTGTGATTAATCCTTATCAAAATATCTCAATAATAAACCGTTTAAATGTATTACAAATCTTAACCCCAATCTTTGACTTACAAAAATTTGATCGGTTGATGTTTAGATTACGCGCAAGCTCAACCTATCAATCGAGAATTAAAAATACTATGAAGGCGTTACTTTCGTAGCGGCAATGTGTCTTACGTCTTTTTCTACTGTCACACTGACAGTTCTTGACAGGTCTGTACTTTGTTGTTTACGGTCAATTATTATTTATGAAAAGTGAATATTAATCTTATTGATTTATTCATTTAAATAATACAAAAATATGCCTAGATACACGGAAAAACATCAGTATTTTAAAAGTCAAGTCATACGTCATACGTTGCCCAGCTTGCTCTCTCATTCATGAAATGGATGAGACGGAATTTTGACTCCATTAACGTATTTCTTATCTAAGGTCGACATAAATTTTATCTGTTATTTTTGACAGTTCAGTTGACATCATGGAGACTAGTCTCCATGGTTAACATATTTTGGAAACAATTCTTGACATATATATGTCATTGAATATAATTTTGAGGTTAAAGTGAAAAATATCATTCAACTAATACGGTGTGTCGCATTTAAAATGAAGACACTCCCATATTTTCGCTGTTTGAAGAATTACAGATCCGGACTTTTGTGGAGTCATACAGGTTGATGGGCCACAGTTCTTGAAATAGGCAAGTGAAATCTGAACTTTAAACTCAACCTACTACGATTTCACAAACAGGACTGCTTCTCGATATTTTGCTTCGCGTTAGAGATATCGAAAAATATTATTGAAAAAAGTTGTTCAGAATACTATGTTAACCTCACATACCAAATTTTATCACAAAATTCGCATTTTTAATCTTTTCATTTTTTGGTCTAAGTAAACAAAATTATTATTTATTTTGATGATTATTGTGCAGTGGAAATTAAAATCTTGACACGGTGTCATGTATTCAAATATTTAAGTAAAATAAACAGCACTTTCAAAGGATCAAGTTAAACAATATATTGTAATAAATGTGGGTGGGCAAAAAAATTGGAAAATTAAAAATGCGAATTTCGTGATCAATTTTGGTATATGGAGTTGAAATGATATTCTGAACAACTTTTTGGAATATATTTTTTCAATACGCGAAGAAAAATATCGAAAAGTGACCCAGTTTGTGAAATCGTAGTAGGCTGTGATTAAAGTTAGATTTCAGTTGATTAACTTAAAAGATGTGGCCCATCAACATGTATGACTCTGCAAAAATTCAAATCTGTAATCTTTCATACAGCGAAAATATGAGGGTGTCTTCATCTTAAATGCGACACACAGCCGAAAACGTCACCGATTATGACGTGACGGCAGAGAATGGTTGAACAAACTCTAATAGTATTATACCTATACTTTATATAACTTTCTTAAACGGTTTGTAACAAAATTGCTGGTCTGGAAACAAATTTTTAACTAATTCGTGGGAAAAATTTATGAATATCGCAATTGCAAGTTGACAATACTGCTGAAACTCAATAACACGAAGTTATTCAATATTTGGAGTTCCCATAGATCAGAATTTACCGAAATCTGGAAGATATACATTAAGACGCAAAAGATCTATTTGAAGGAAATTATGAGAACTAAAAGAAATATCTTCAGGAAATTCTGTAGAGACACAACCAATATACCCGTTGGAGATTGGCTTTATAAAGTCACGGCAAAAAGTAGAGTCAACAAAGATAAAGCTTTGAGAAAGCCAGATGGAAAGTATTCCAAAAATGAGGAGGAAAGAATGCCACTCTTATTGGAAACTCCTTTTCCTGGAAGTGGATCAGAACAGGCCTTCAAAACGAAGCACTACAATTGCTAGGCATATTTGTGGTAATGGAAAGCTTTAATGGGATATGCACACTTTTCCACATTTCAAGGACAAGACGAACTTCTACAACATTCGACTAGAATTAGGTTAGAACTAGGCACAGAGGTTTAATTCCAAAAGCTGGTAAAAAAAATACAACAGTCCCAAAATCTTTGCTTGAAACCATAGAAAAAGCTATTGATGAATTATATTAGAACGGAAATCCTATAGAGACTCCCTCTTCGCCTACATCAGCATGATAACTGGGAAGGCAGATCTACGGAGACTGTACTAGTACATTTGACGGAGGATATCCAAGGTGCCTTAAATATCCAAGAAACTATGCGCTCTTGGACTTCAAAAGGAATTTTAATCAAACTCCAGAAGAGGCTGTGAAAAAATCATTTTAAGTGAAAGATTTGTAGCAGAAACGGAAAAAATAAAGACATTGCCTCCATCTGCACAGAATGAGTGGACAAAGGATGTCCACAGGAAGAAGTAGCATCCCCGTTAATGTGGTGTCTGTTGGTTAAGAAACTCCTGTGTGATTTGTCTTACCTCGGAATATCTCGCAAAGGATATATTGGATGATATTGTCATAAAAGCCAGGGGAAAAGTCGAGGATATCTTTTGGACAACATACAAAAGGGTCTGAATTATACATATAGCTGGCGTAGGCAGGTGAAGCTTTACATCAACCCCACAAAAATCATTTTAATAGCCTTCACTGAGAAAAGAAAACAATTGAAAACAATTAGACTTGGAGTAAGCGTAGTTGAATGAAGACAAGGAGTGTAAACTCCTGTAGAACAAACACGAGAAAAAGATTGGTTCTAGTGGTGTGTAGGAACCAAGCAGAAGACAATAGACAATTTTTTTTTGGTAATGTTACATATTGTCTTTGATCTTGGTCACTTCACGTTACACAATATTTCCAAAAAAAAGGAAAAGATTATCTATTCTGTGATATATCACTCAACCTGGGTTTAAAAAAAACAACAGAAGATAGTGGTGGCACGCCGAATGTCAAAAAAATTCGACGAATACCACTCAACGTTTCACAGTAATTATGGTTTGGTGCTATAATTTTTCGCAGCCTGATATATACTACAATCTACGTCTTTTTGATTTTCGTATGCGATGTTAGAGTACTTCATTTCGTCTTGTTTATACTTGTTATTCCATGGAAGAAATTTGAGATTCCTTATTTTGGACTGTTCAAGCATTGACACATTTTTTTTGGGTGAAATCATTCATTCGCATGTCGAAAATGAAAACGTAGTCTCAGCCTACACTGCTATAAAGTATTTATCACATCTCAATTACATTCGTTAAGGTTTTGTTGGAGCAACACAAAAGCCGAATTCGATTACAAATATTTGACGAATTATTGGAGATATTTCTAATAACATTTGAGCAGGTGGTACGAATATAAATCATTGCTTAATTAATAACTATTATACGTAAGTTGCGAAAGGCAATCAGTTTCAAGGTGACCTACATGTAATATAATACACACGAATTGCTTTTGGGTAGACTCAAGATAATTTAATGATAGTTATTGTAACATTTCTCTTATATCACCTTTATTTGATAATACTAGTATTTAATTATGATATAAGACTTTGTTGGAAGAAATTATTCACTATTATTAAGCTTTTTCCGGCACATTTTTCATCATATTTTATCAATCATTGAAGTTGTTAAAGTACATAAGCATTATTGTTCCAATTTATCCGAAATTCCATTCTAAATATGTGGAAATTAATTTTCTATGCAGCTTATGACTGCTTCATGACGTAGGTATGTGGTTTCCATTTATATTTTTGTAAGTGGGGCATAGGGTTTTCTCCACAGAGCTGGTTTTTATTTCTGTGGTCTCATGCCATCTCTACCCTAGAAACGATTCTGGAATTTTTTTGATACCTCTTTTCGTTCACGAGGTACAGCCAATTGTAAGTTTCAAAATTGACAACACTTTGTATGAATGTAGTACAAAGCACCCCACGCTTTCACTACAATGACATTAATTTTTTCGTTAATCAATTTATTCCAAAATAAGAAATTATTTTTTCTATTAGGTACCTATAAAGCGTGCGTTTTCTTCAATATTTAATATTAATTCACCTATACCGCCATGTATGTATTTTTAAATATCGATATTATTC
Organism: Galerucella tenella; assembly: GCA_910591685.1. NCBI lineage: Eukaryota > Metazoa > Arthropoda > Insecta > Coleoptera > Chrysomelidae > Galerucella > Galerucella tenella. Next base: position 10,948 of record CAJUYH010004047.1, on the reverse strand, counting down.
TTTTTTCTACTACCGTGCGCTTTAACCCACTTTCCCGCACGCATTTTAGCTTTGAAAGTGTCACTTTCCGCACTAGTGCGGGAAAGTAAAATTATGCAAATTTTGACCTTATTAGATAGTTTTTTACTTCGGAAGTTATAACTATTCTTACACCAGGTGAATAAATAGTCCATCAAATAAAATCTACATGTTTTCTAGCTTTTTGTTGCATTTTTAATTTTCTGAAAACATAAAATAATGAAAATATTTTGATATAACCTTGTACATTCTTCAAAGTAGTGTCATAAAACACCTATCAAACTACCCTGGCTTGATATAAGAAAAATATATCAAATGAAATTCTTTCATCTACAAATGACTTAAAATTGTTGCAGTCACCTTCATCGTCATCTTTATGTGACCTGCAAACCATGCCATCCTCATCAACGTCATTCACTCACCAGTTAACACCAAATAACTCCACTGGACCGACAATTTTAAGTAATTCACAGAATGCAACAAATTGTGTTTGTAATAATAATATTTATAATAATAATTGATAATAATAATAATAGTTTTTGGTTAAAGTTTTGTACCTATATGCATGTTAAAATAAAATAAATTTTGAAAAATGGGTTGATATACTTTTTTGTATATACTGTCGTAGAAAAAATAACTAATTTATTTTATTTCCACATCCTTGTTTGTCTTTGTTGATATGGTCACAAATAGGATACACAGTACCTTATGTTTGCAGTCAATATTATTAAAAATACGTTGGATTGGAATTTTTTCTTAGATTTTATAATTTAGGTACTGTTAATAATACTAATAAACAGTTGTAGATAAAATTTTGTACGTAACTCGTGTGATAGGAATTATTAACGCACTTATGTGATTACACGACTCGGCCTACGGCCTCGTCTTACAAACTTCACATGCGTGCGTTAATAATGTCCATATCCCACTAATTACGTAAATAACTATATCAATCTTAGATATGTATATTTGTATCGTGTAAATTGAAAGCAAGTATCTACATCTCTTATAGAATTGCATAAAATTATCCCATGTACTTTATCCATCATATTATGTAAAATACTCATACAAAAGCGAATTTCTTTTTAATTATGATTACTAGATTACTGAGAAAATTGTGTACGTACAATGTAGATGCATATTTTAATTATGAGCAGGACATGCTAACCAAAGAATTCTGAAAGAATTTATCAAAACCATTTTTAATTAATGTGCTCTTACACAATTTATGTGCAAAAATTTAAAACTACTACGGTTATTCGCTGCTGTAGCCAGTTGAATTATTTCGGTTGATGTGAATGAGTACAATTAAATAATCAAATAATTGAAACGGAGCTTAGTGTAGCAGCAGGCCAAAGATAGGCAAAATAGAATATTGTGTCACAAGGGCAGAAAATAAGCTTCAGCAGCTGAGAGTTAGGTGCTGTTGCGTTTTCTTTTTCGCAAATCGAATATACCAAAAAATAAAGGAATATAACAAAAAATTTGGCCACGTCCCAATTATCGGACACTTTTTTGGTTTTTCATTAATAATAAGTTGAGTGTATATCTTTGAGACGAAAAATACATTCTTTTGAAAAATTGCACATTTTGGCCACATTGTTGACACAACCTACCCCTTCTACGAACTTCTATAATTCCCAGTAAGCATGAAAATAGTCGAGTGGTAACTGGTGGTAACAACATTAGCCAAAGGCATCATTTCGCTAGCGAAGTAGGTAAGACAATGCTATTCAGTAATCTTACATTTTTAATGTTTCTTAAAAAAATATCTTTATGGGGTTAATTTTTCAAGTGTAACTAGCTGACCCGGCAAACGTTGTTTTGCCATGTTTATTAATTAGTGGATATTGGAGAGCGTCATATGAAAGATGGCTATCACTGATGAACTGAACATCATTATTTCTTTTACGAATCACAATTTGTCGCGTAGCTGTACGGTCGCCAACCATGATTCCAGCAACGTCGTCAACAACAAGTGCGTTGAATCTACGTATATGCTCTCCAGCTGGTGTTCTATCAGGATTGATGACAATAGCGTGATTGTCACTTTGTAGCTTGTGCATGTGTGATTTGAATAATGCCAATAATTCATTGTGCTCATTTAACAGAGCGTCCAGATCACTGACGATACGCCTGGCAAAAGGTGAATTGAGATTATGGTAGTCGCAACGTGCATCCACGCGATTGGCGAGTGCACGTTCGGAGTCTTCGCCACCCAAGAAGTAGATTTGTAAATATTTATGAGGTTCGTTTGGCATTGGCAGCAATGAGCCCATTTTGTGATAAACTTGGCCTTTGATTTTGAATGTGGAATTAAATTGGAAACATGAATTGAATGTGTGAATTGACTTCAGGAACAGGCTAGAATCTGGATATGTACCGATGAGCAAGCCGTGCAATGGTTCAGGTGGTGTTTCAATTTCGGTTAGTTGTACTTTTCCTGATGAGCAACACATCCCAACTGGCTCATTGTTTTCTTGAATTTGTTCGCTTGATCTTCGTGCTCTTGTATCTCGCACGGCTCTAGATTTGACCGTCCGACGACTCAAATTGGCCCCTTTGCGTTTTTTTGGCATTGCTGACTGTACATAGAACATATAAGTTAATGAAGTTAAAATACTTGAACGGATAGAAAGATTAGTTTATATTTGATAAGCTTTATTAACTGTTAATAAATGATTTTTTAACATCATAGGATTTAATAAATATTTTTTAACAGTCAATAAGTAATTTATTAAGTACAATTTAGAAATTGTTAACAAATGTTTATTGATGGTTAATTAATATTTGTTAACTGTAAACAAATATTTATTACAGTGAAAATTAAGAGTGATATGGGTTTTTTTTATTCTAAGTCATGACAAAATAAAAATATTTGCCAAAAAAAATTAGAGTTTTCAAAAATAAGGGTTGATCATAGAGGGGTGAACATTTAGGGTTGTATGTATTTTAGTATGATGTATCATAAAAAAATAAAAACAAAAAATTTTGTCCAAAAAAAAAAAAATTATTGGGATGAAAAATATATGTAGTCCGATTTTAAGACCAACCCGATATGCACTCAAAATTTCATGAGAATCGGTCGAGCCGTTTCGGAGGAGTTCAATTACGCACCTCGTGACACGAGAATTTTATATATTAGAATATTGTATATTAGCTATTCGACAATAGTTTTTTTTGTTAATTTATCGTTGTTTTTTCCTATAAAATGGTGGCTGATAAGTGGGAGATATTTAATTGGGTTATGTACCAGCTATCGGACAGGTGTCCGATAACTACAACAATGTTATGTTTTTTTTTAAATTGCATTACACAATACTGATGAAAAGTTTCTAAGAAATTTCAGAATACAATAGTTCTTGATAAACCAATGATTTCTCCGATCAGTTATCGGCATGGCATATTTCATTAAATAAAAGAGTTAATTGAAAATTATATTCGTGTGAGCACATTAATAAACTGCTATACCGATAGTTCGTACATGAAATGACCGACATTTGGTACATAAACTGACTGATAGTTGAGATAGTTAATAGTGAAGTTAGAATAAAAACAAGAAAGTTAGCAACGGATTTTTATATGTTATAAAATGTTAACTAATGATACAACAATAAATTTAGTCCAGTATACTAAGGTGTCAACATGGGCAACTGGTCCAGAAATAGCAATTTTTTTTAATTTTCAGGTTATGGTAGGCACATTAAATTCCCAAAATGTCAGATACCTGACCATTGTGGAAGGGTGGGAAAATGAAATTCCAGAAAATCCGTTTTCCCGCGATATATGCCGATATTTGACCACTGGAGAATTTTTGTTCAGACGAAAAATAAAGAGCAGTTCCTTACACACAAAAATGATCCCCAGCATTTTTTCGAAAAATTAGATAGTTTTCGAGATAAATGTCCCGAACGCCGACCCAAAATTGAGCTCCAGGCCGGCTTATAGAGAGCACGCTCTGAGGGCATGACGTCCCCAAGTAAATTACTAATTTTTTAATAACTCGCGTGAAAATCAATATTTTTCAATGAATCAAAGTGCAAGTGGAAGAAGGGATCTGTGGCTACTAAGGCGTGTTTTTATCCACTCAATTCGTGCTCCTGGGTCATTGGAAAACCTGGCCAAAGTTCGTCTTTGCTAGATTTTTTAATGCTTCCATGGATTTATTCATATTATTTTTATTAAGAGTTATTTGAGCCAATCCTATTGGATAATGGTTCTTTGGAGGGTACTTCATTTATTCCGAAACAATGCTACCAATAATTCGCCCGTAATTTTTTGAATAATGTGTTTTCCAAGAGGCGATTTTTGTGGATTTCTGGAGTTTTCCCGAGCGCTCTGGTTTATCGTGAATTTCTCGATGATTAACTGTCAAACCCGCTTATAATTGATATTGGGAGAAAGGTTAGAATATCCTCTTGCCAATGGTATAGTTTTTTTTTGGTCAGACCCCTGGGTTATTGTTTTCAGGAAAATTGGGGAAATTTCCAGTTTTCCGAGGGAAGACAGCTATTCTTCTGAGTTTTTTCGAGCAGTTTTTTCTCTTTACAGTAAAATTCTTCCTGGTCAAGCATCATACCCGATGAAAGGTCACATTCTGAACTTCCCATGATATGTTTATCAAGTAATTTATTTGATGCATTAAAAAGAAATTTGTCTCTAAATTTGTTGTAATGGATGCCTCATTTTATTCTCGCAAGCCGCCACGCTACCCATCTATAGTGTGGTCGACGGCGTCTGCTATAGTGCGTGTACACGTGGATGCTTTCTGCTGCATTGTTTGTCAACAACTGACAATTTTACATGTGAACACTATCTCTTCCGTGATTTTTCAGGAATATATTAGTAGTATTCCAGTGTAAAAAGTGAAATTCAAGTCATTACTAATTTTATTGTTATTATTAAATAATAAATTTCGAAAATTTTATTGATAAAAACACAGGGAAATATTGAAACTTCTTGAGCTTCTTTTTTTTTGGAGCACACGGTGAGGTTTCATTTTTTTAATTAAGATCATTAATATTGTTGTGGGTGAAATGACATCTAATGTTTTAATAAATATTGTTTATTCCTGTAGAAAAATGAAAGTCGCAGAGGATTCTAGTACGCCTGTGTGTTTTATTTGTGATCAAGCTCTGACTGAAGACGTTACAACGGTTACCCGAGGACTGGAAACCCTAATAAATGTTAGCAAGACCAGGAAAGACAACCACCATTTGTTCCTGGAGAAGGTATCGTCTGTGGATGAAGAGGTATTTTAGCGTCTACTTTCAATTCTTTTCGCACACAATCATTCCTAGGATTGGTCTGTCCAATAAAAGCAGACCAGGGTCTCAATTTTAAAGAAAGCGATAACTTTTTTGACCCAAGGAGTGGGTAAGAGATCGATCATTTTCATGTTTCTTTTTATGGCCTTAATTATTTCGTGGTTGTGAAAATGCAAGGTGGCGCCTAAACATAGAAATTGGTGTATTTTCAGGGTCCCTCATCCCCGATTTTGGGCTAGAAGCGTCAGTTTTTGAGTTTCAGAAAACTGTGAACTTTTCAACCACCATTTTTGCAGAAAATATTGGTGTAACGAAAGAAATTGTAGGGACAACTTTTGAAGGTAATGAATTGCTCTTAATTTTTTGTCTGAGCAAAAATTCTCTAGGGATCGTAGTTCGGGAGATATCGGCGGAAAACGGATTTTCGGGATCTCTAGAGCCATTTTCCGACCCTCCCACAAATTTCAGGCACCTGACATTTTGGGGGTTTAATGTACCCACTATTACCTGCACATTAAAAAAAAATTCTTGCTGGACCAGATGCCCATGTTGACGGTACTTTTCGCCTTCATTTATTGGACTAATTATTTATTATTAGAAAACTATATTTATTATAAAACAAGATAATATATTATGATAGGCAAAGAAATATAGGAACCTGAAGTGCAATCCGTGTCAGTGATTTTCCAGAGCATAATATATTTTTTCTGAACGCTTAAAGTTCGACTTTGCTCTTAAGCGTCCGATAGTTGGGCCATTTACCCTAGTCGTAAATATTTTCTTAATACTTTATCTTTCCTTAAATAATTATGAATTACAAACCCATGAGAAACGTTTGTGTTTAAATTATTTGCAAGTGATCTTCAAGTAGGTACTATAAATTTATTTTAGAAAAAACAACTTAAAAAAGTGTCTGTGACTGTGACTTATTAGAATTTGACATAATTAATACTGTTAATGTGTTTTGAAGAGACAATAACCTACAAAAAAATTTCAATTTGTACTTCCATCCCCCAAGAAGATATGAAATAAAATGTGTATTCCTTCTGCACCATTTTACAGCCCGTATCTCGCATACTAAGAAGGTTAGAGGAATGTTGCATTTGAGTATTTTAAATATTTTTTAACGATCTACCATGCCTCTGATTTACGATACTTATTTATGGGACATCATGTATAGAAATATTTTTATATATCTGCATGATAGTCACAAAATTAATATCACTGATTTTGTGTCGTATTTTTACCTACACCACAAGAGTTTTTTTTCTTCAATACATATAATTATATTGTACATTTCTCAACAATAATTTATTTCTTGCTTCCAAAAGCAATTATTCATAGATACTTTAGATATGGGTGTGGTATTGATCTGATTGTTGCTCATTTTTTTACCAACAGTAATTCAATAAAATTCCATTTTAAAAATTGAACTAATTAGGTAATGGTGTAACAAAATACAGGATATAACCGCAAGGCTGAGTAATACGTAATTAAGTAATAAATGTAAACTGATACGAGCATTTCGTTTGGTTATAATGAATCTACTTTTATTGTTGAAGTGATAATAATTATAGGTGTGTTCATTGAAATTACTGAATGCAATGTCATAAGTATAAATCTAATTTCATGTCTGTAGAATTGTCTACACGAACTTTGAAAATAAACAACAAATATAAAAATTTTAAATTGTTGATACACATTATACATACACTGTGGGCCAAATTGAGCTGGAACATAATTTGAACGGCATTAAAATTTTTGTTTATTATTGGATTTTCTTTAGTAAGGCTGAGGTGACGAGGCCTCTGGCCGGTGATGACAAATCAATCAATCAAATGCTTTGCTTTTTCAAAAACTCGATTTAACATGTAAATAATTTTTTTTCGGTTTCAACTCGATTTTTTGATATGAAGAAGTTATTTCTTAGGAGAAATGGATGTTCAAAAAAGTTCGTTGGAGCAAACACTCTGCAATCAACAGTTTTTGAGTTGAAGAGCTGGGATGAGAAAAGCTGTTAATAATAATAATTGCTCCCAAATTTTTGCGAAATTTTTTTCTTACAGTAAATATTATACACAATAAAGTAACAAAATTGTTATTTATAGACTGTATTTTGTATTTAGTGAATAAATATAAACGTTGATGTAAAAAATCCTTGGAATTACTGGAACTAGATTTTTTTCTTCCATTTCTGAGCTGGTGGTAACATTATTGTTTGCTTATTAGCATTCGGAAATTGCTTTCCATGCATTGCTGAAGTTTGCAATAAGTATTGTTTATGTTCCTCATTATGATTTAAGCTTCGATTATATGAAACTCGCTCAGAACTATTAGTCGCGTCATTATACGCGAAAAAAGGCCTTAAAAAATTTTTTTTTTCGGGCAGCACCGATCGGAATGCAGTTTTCGGCATTCGCTTGCAAAAATTAATTGTAAAAAAGTTACCTAGTTCTCATTTGTCCAAAATCAGAAATTGCATTGTTGCAGCCAAAAATGCATTCGAAAAATGCATTTTTTGAGACGCCTTTCGGACAACTTAATAACTTTGTAAGAAAGAGTCAGAACTGGCCCAGAATAGGTACTCGGGGGTTTTCGAGGTCGCTGATCACGATTATGATGTGACACCCTGACCACCTGGGGCTCAGGAACGCCGACGAACGTCATCTCCGAGAAACACTCCCAGAATTCGTGCGGGGAAGGAAAAACACTTGGCGCCCGGGGGTTTTTTGAGTCGCTGAATTCAAATATGGCATCGGCGAACACCCCCCGCACGCCTGGTGCGCCCCAACCCGGACGTAGACGTCCTCTCCGAGAATTTTCCTGACAAGAGTGTCAAAAAGAACCCAAAAATCATTGTGGGGGAGTTTTATGGGTCGCTAAAGCAGAATTTGACGTTGAAAACGATCCCCCGAGCACCTGGTGCACTGCAACCTGGACCTGAACATCTTCTCCTAGGCTTTTCCAGACACATTCGAAAAAGACGAACCGAAAATCGTTAAGGGGGGTTTTTTGGGTCGCTGGAGCAGAATTTGACATCCAAAACGTTCCCCTGAGCACCTAGTGCACCGCAACCTGGACCTGAATGTCTTCTCCGAGGTTTTTCCAGACACATTCGAAAAAGACGAACTGAAAATCGTTAAGGGGGGTTTTTTGGGTCGCTAAAGCAGAATTTGACATCAAATACGATCGACCGTTCACTTGGGAGAAGCAAATACTTACGGTTATGTGCCCCGACAGACATTGCATTACACTTCTTAGTTAAGTGGGGTCGGTATGATCTACAAAATTGAACCAACTATTCTGGTTTGCAATTAGAATGGACAATAGATAACACTTTTTGACCGGGTTCGGGGTATTTGCGCCTTATCAGTACAAGATAAATATTAGATATTGTCTTCCCAAGAGCTCTGTGAGCTCAATCGCGGACTGAAAGCAATACTGACCGATCGTTAATAAATTGGTAATTTTGGAAACTACATTTTGTATTTAGTAAATAAAGATGGATTTCCATAAATACATAGTTACTATGGAATCATAATATCAATGAACTTAAAACGACGTAAGCGATGTAGTCGCGTCATTATACGCGTAAAAAATTTTTTTTCGGGCAGCACCGATCGGAATGCGATTTTCGGCATTCGCTTGCAAAAATTATTTGTAAAAAAGTTACCTAGTTTTCATTTGTCCAAAATCAGAAATTGCATTGTTGCAGCCCCGAAGTTTGTGAGGAGTTAATAGTATTAAAGTCGATATCTATTGGTAACGCGCTACACTAAATAAACTGTAATAATATATTAATACAGACAGAGGATCAGAGGTTTTTCTGTCATTGTCTGTGTCTATAGAGAAATTCATCATTTCTGGAGAAAGTCAACCAGAACCTTTGATTTTTTATCTTTCTCTTACCGGCTACGGGCTTCGAGCTGGCTTCTTGCCTCTATCTTTAGCATCTCTATAATGTGCAGACGTCGAGCTTATTGCTTCCCAAAGAAATATACGGCACTACATGCTATACATTTAATACATCGAGAGAAGGATATCACAATTTTCTCGGGGATACTCCAAGTTCCTCACATCTACCAATTAAGGTATTCGAAGGGTCCTACTACTATGGAGTCAAGTTTCTTTTACTATGAGATCACTGAGTAGCTAGCCTAGACGATTTCTGTTGCCCCTGATATAATATAACTGAAAATGTAAACCTCATTTCTAATGCCAAATCTTATAGAGAAATGTTTTGAATAACGTAAATATAATATAAGTGAATGGAGGTTGTAACATCATTAAGATATCTTCTTGAAAAATTATTATTGAAGAAATTAACAATTTTATTCGGTTATCAGGTGTTTAACTGCTTATTACATCACCAAATGAATATTTCTCGAATACATTAGATTAATATGATACGTCAGTCTTTTTTCTTTGATCATAAACCGGCAGTAGAATCATCAATTTCACCAGACATTAAGTGCTTTCAAATAAAATTGAAGTACTTCAAAAGAATGGAACATAAAAGAATAACGGTAAGTTAGTTTAATTCGGTTTATTATGATTTCACCAGCAACATTTCTGTATTTTTTTCTGTGTTCCTAACTTTTGCTACCACATAGTTTCAGTGGTTGTTTTCGTTTAATTTTGTGCTTATTACTAAGGCATGCTGCATAATTTTTTGTGATTGGGGACTCGAACCCGGAATGTACAGATCGAAATAGTTATTTTCCTAACAAGTGCGGAAAGTGATACTTTACCGCACGCGACTGCAGTTGACCCGAACGACGCGAAGCGGAGTTCGGGCAAGCGGTCAAGGGCGGGAAAGACACTTTACGCATGAGTTGGGAACATTATTTTTTCTACGACCGTATATACAAAAAAGTATACCAACCCATTTTTCGACATATATATACAAAACTTTAACCAAAAACTATTAATTATTTATTATAAATATTAATATTTAAAACACAATTTGTTGCATTCTGTAAATTACTTAAAATTGCCGGTCCAGTGGAGTTATTTGGTGTTAACTGGTGAGTGAATGACGTTGATGAGGATGGCATCGTTATCGTTTGCAGGTCACATAAAGATGACGATGAAGGTGACGGCAACAATTTTAAGTCATTTGTAGATGAAAGAATTTCATTTGATATATTTTTCTTATATCAAGCCCGGGTGGTTTGATAGGTGTTTTATGACATTACTTTGAAGAATGTATAAGGTTACATCAAAATCATTAATTTATATTTTCAGAAAATTAAAAATGCAACAAGAAAGAACTAGAAAACATGTAGATTTTATTTGATGGACTATTTATTCACCTGGTGTAAGAATAGTTATAACTTCCGGAGTAAAAAACTATCTAATAAGGTCAAAATTTGCATAATTTTACTTTCCCGCACTAGTGCGGGAAAGTGACACTTTCAAAGCTAAAATGCGTGCGGGAAAGTGGGTTAAAGCGCACGGTAGTAGAAAAAAATAGTATATTGTTTTATTAGGAGTTAAAGTATAACTTTTTGTGGCGAGTCTGGATGTTTGATGGCCGAACGTTAGTGAGGCCGACAATTTCAGACGAGCCACAAAAAGTGCTTTTGCTCCGAATGAAACATGCTATTTTTTCCACAAACGGCATCCAGACTATAGAACTAATTAATATTTAAATAAAAATT
>CAJUYH010004046.1:0-29038 GCA_910591685.1 Galerucella tenella | reverse complement strand
CAATATAATACTTTTCAAATTAAAATGCCACTACACGATTTAGAACAGCAACTACATGTTTTTTGCAACAGTTAGGAAACTATAGCGTATTTTTATTATATTGATAGTTCAAGAGCTCATCATAAATTTAAAAACGTGTCTATGATAAGTTATTGTGGTTTAAAGTATTGAACAGAATTTTAAGCGCTTCTTGGTGTGGATAAGTGCTCAGTTAGCAGCTTTCGCTAGAATTTTCTATACAGGGTGGTAGTAAAATCATGAAAATTTCCACGTTTCGGTTTTTGGATGCGATCTTTTTAACTAAAATATTTTCAAAGATGGCGGACTTCCGGTTCTACCGGAAGTCGACTGTAACTTTGTTATTTTAAATGTAACACCCTGTATATTAATACATTTTTAAAATTTACGTAAAATTTCAGTATACTTATGCCTGAGAACTTTTTTCGGAAAATGCATATTTGCACATTTGACGGTTGTAGACCCTTACAAATTATTTTTTCTACTACCGTGTGTAAAGTACGTACTTTAGACACATTTTCAAGTGCGTAAAACTTTATTTTACGCACTAGTGCGTAAAGAGTATTACTTTACGCACTAGTGCGTAAAGAAAAAATTCCAATATGTATGTAGTTATAGATATCTAGTCTTATAAAAATATAGGTATAATAAACGGATATTAAATCTAAGTTTTTTCCATAAATTGGAGATAGAAACCTATAGAATTCGGTAAAGTAACCTAATAATGATTGTTAAATAATTATTGAGTACTGGAAATAATACGGTAAATAGGTATAAGTTGGCGGTGAGTGACTGACATTTCTTTGTGAATTGAATCTGACATTTAAAATTTAAATTGAGATCTTCCGACCATACCTAGAGTAAGCAATTGTATTTTATATTTAGGAATTGAATATTTTTAGAAAACTATGATGTTATTTTAGATTATTATAAAAAGACTCTTCTAAAGAAAAATTTAACTTACTTTACGCACTAGTGCGTAAAGAAAATTACTATTAAACTTTTGTATTTCAATTAAATATTCGCTAGTAGAAAAAATATTGTATGCAATTCGTGTGTAAAGACCTTTTTTTCGACTCATGTGATTGTCGCATTCGCCTTCGGCTCATGCGACAATATTCACATTCGTCAAAAAAGGCTACTTTACACACTAGTTACATAAATAACTATTTTTAAGAGAATAACCTTAAAGATATGAAAATGGTTTCTGTTCGTTTACTTTTAGCAAGGTCAGAACTATTTGAATCTATGTTGAAAAATATTTTATTTTAAACAGGGTGTGTATAAAAAGTGTTCAAAGTTTAACTTCATAAATATCAAATTTCTTAATTTTTTTAAATAGAACCACCCGGTTTTTTCTATTTTAATGCATTCAGGGATGAAATGAGGCAAATTTATGTATACTTTCCTATACCTAAACCTTACCGTTATTCAGATATTAAATGTTTTCTGTAAATTTTTAGAGATGCAAATAAAGCACATATTATGTTTTTGTAACAACTTTGCCATATTCACCATGTATTAAAAGCAAATTTACATAATCTTTTTTATTCCTTAGTGCTTGTATCAACGGGTCAAAATAAAATTTAGACCACACCTGCATCTCTCAAAATTTACAGAAAACATTCAATATCTGGACAGTAACAGTAAGGTTTAGGTATAGGAAAGTATACATGAATTTGCCTTATTTTTTACCCCTGCTGCAATAAAATGGAAAAAACCGGGTGGTTCTATCCAAAAAAAATAAAGAAATTTGATATTTATGAAAAACTTTGAACACTTTTTATAAACACCCTGTATAAAATGAAACATTTTTCAACATAGATTCAAATACGTCTGGTTCTGCTACATTATGAGTAGAGAAAGTGACACTTTTCACACTAGTGGGAAATATTGTATATAAGTGTGAAAAACACATGTGAGAACGTCAAAATAACATCACTGATTGCCCAGTTGCCAAATTTTTTGTGAGTGCCGTCACTTATGTGTTTAAAATTGGATATTGAATGATAAATCCCAAAAACACAAGGAAAATGAAAGTAATAAATAAAGCGGACAAAGAACTTGGTGATAATGATAACTGTTTTAAAATATCAACAAACTGTAAGTATTGTACCTACAGAGATGATAGTAGGAAGTCGTTCAAGAAGAATTGGATGAAGAATTCATAGGAAACCCAAAACACAAGATATAATTGAACGAAAATATACCTGTAGATTGAATCTCTACATATTGAGTATCTTAAAGTTTCATGTACAAAGGATCTATCAATTTTATCTTATTTATGAAGAGGATACACTTTTTCAACTTTAGATGAAAGTGTTTGAAGATTTTGTGACAAATATAACCGCAAAATTGTATACAGACGAGTCAACCATAACTGAGATTGAAAAAATTATAGATTCGTTATGGATATATGGTTCGCTAAACTTTGGCGTTATGAAGGTCATTTTATTTTAAGTGTATCGGTGTGAAACTTGATTTGTATTTAACAATAGATACATTATTAAGTAATAATATTTATGGGATTCATTCACGATCCTGTCGTTCTCATCTTTCACAATTCTTTTTTAACTATGTTTGAACGCAGGTGTGACTCAGATCGTTAATTCTACGACCGGAAAATTAAAAAGTACTGGATGTCATTTATTGATAACAGGCTTCATTGAAATGACCATCCCCGAATGGGATTTTTTCAGCATTTCTTCTGTCCAGCAAGGACAAGAAAAAGCTATACCATTTTGTTAGAATTAGTCAGAGTAGCTTAGAATTGGGTTATACAGGGTGTTTCATAGTTAAACCACCACAGGTTAACTGCAAGTAGAGGACACTTTGGTGGCTCCAAATAGCCTTGGTTAATTGGTCTAACATAATTATTAACAGAGATACAGGGTGTTTTATCCATTTAGTCCATAACTTTAGAACCACCCTATATATTTCTTTCATTTTTGGTTTTGATCTATTGCATTGATAACACAATAAGATAGCGTGATAAAAATAATTATAATCCAGGTCTGGTTTGAGAAAAATTTGCAAAATTCGATAATCTCCAAAACAACACCCTGTATATCAGAATTTTTGAAATCCAATAGATTATTCGAAGAGCACAGATAAAATAGAGCGGCACCAAAATCTTTTTCGAAGTGCACATCCCGTTTTACTGCTTAACTTTTAATGTCAAAGTTATTTAAATGTATCATTGACATTTTCGTACGTAATAACTTTAGAACCACCCTATAGATTTTTTCATTTTTGGTAGGTGTAAGTTACATAAGCATCATAATCTCATCATGTAACAAAAACAGTTATAATCCAGGTTATGGTTAAGAGAGAAAAATATTTTATCAAGATTTTTATAAATCAATAGTTTATTCCAAAAGAATAGAAAAATTTGAGTTACATGGAATGTTAAATTATTTATAATAATTGTTGGAAATGTCCATCATTTTGTTCTATGCATTTACGAGCTCTTTTTAAGATGTTTGGTGTTGCTCGTCTTATCATTTGGATTTGTCCTGATTTCCTCGCAAGCATCATCAATTCTTTGAATAAGATCTTCTAAGGTTTATCTCAGTAGAGTATACTTTGGCTTTCAGATATCCCTAAATATGATAGTCCACTGGGTTAAAATCCGGCGACCTGCAAGGCCAATTATTGGGCATGCCCCTCCCAATCCACATGTTTCTAAAATTCTCGTTTAGAAAATTTCGCACAATTACCCTGAAGTGAGGCGATGCACCATCGTGCTGGAAATACATTCCTCCAATTTCCTCATTTTTCAATAGCACTGGTAACATATTTTGCAAAGTTTTCCGTACTTCAACAGTCTACGCCTTTTTGCTAATTTTTCTGTTCCTCAGAATATTAGACCTACTTGATAATTGTTAATGATTTTGACTTGAATATTTTAGTAAGTGTGCACTTCGAAAAACATGTCCGTGTTACTCAATTTTTTCTGTTCTTTTGGAATAAACTATTGATTTATAAAAATCTTGATAAAATATTTTTTTTTCTCAACCCGAACCTGGATTATAGCTGTTTTTGATAAGATTTTGATGCTTATATGACTTACCTACCAAAAATGAAAGAAATCTATAGGATGGTTCTAAAGTTATTACGTACGAAAATGTCAATGATACATTTAAATAACTTTGACATTGAAAGTTAAGCAGTAAAACGGGATGTGCACTTTGTTGCCGCTTTATTTTTTCTGTTCTCTTCGAATAATTGGATTTCAAAAATTCTGATATACAGGGTGTTGATTTGGAGATGATCGAATTTCGCAAATTTTTCTCAAACCACACCTGGATTATAATTATTTTTATTACACTATCTTATTGTGTTATCAATGAAATAGATCCTTACCAAAAATGAAAGAGATATATAGGATGGTTCTAAAGCTATGGCCTTCAAAAGCATTGGACTAAATGAATAAAACACCCTGTATCTCTGTTAAAAATTATGTTAGACCAATTAACCAAGGCTAATTGGAACCACCAAATTGTCCTCTACTTGCAGTTAACCTATGGTGGTTTAACTATGAAACACCCTGTATACCAGGGGGATGTAGAAAGGCGATGGTCACCTTTATTCCAGAAGCTGGAAAAAATGAGACAAAAACCCAAAATCCTTCAGACCAGCTAGCGTCACATCATTTATGCTCAAAATGATGCAGAAAGCTATTGACAATTATATTATAACGGAAATCTTAAAAAGATTGAACTAGTACATCTCACGAAGGATATCTCAGAGATTTATCTCTCACCACTGAAGCTTTTCTTAAACTAGCACGCGATCCAAGGGTGCGTTCATATTTCTTATCCCGTTATTTAAAGATGTAGTTGGTTTTACAACTCGGCCAAACCTAGATATTTTTAAAGTATCACTGCTCCAAAGTTCAAGACCATCTCAACTCGAGATTTACCTAGCTCTAAGAGTTATAATGTTTTTAAAACAAAGGTAGTTGAACATTTTAGTCCAAAAAGGTTACAAATTTGAGGATATGAATTTTGGAACGCAATTCAAGAGCCAGGAGAGGACATACGTCAAAAAAACTCAAAAACCTGTCAGTTGACAGTAGATTTGGTGTATTTTTGCAAAAAGCGAGCCTAAAGAGACAAGTTTTTATGTGGCACCCTGTCACAAGCGATTAATAGAGAGTTATTATCAACCATTTATTGACAAAATTATTTCATGCGTTTCTCATCGATAAAATATTTTGATGTAGAACAAACTAACTATCAATTTGTTGGTATTTCTTATTTCAACTACTGGTTACTGTTGTGAAATGCTTATGTAGGTATAAGTACCTACGATATCTAAACTTTCCCGGTAGTGTATTATAAAATACCCCGTAATGGAATAACCGTTTTTTTTTTCAATTTGAAATTGTGCGCAATGCATTTATTTCAATTTCTAAAATTACGCAAGATATCGTAGATATTTTAACATAAAATAAATACTAATTATTATAAAATACATGAAAACTGGTATTCGTAGTTAAATTTCACAAGATGAAATGAAACAATTTGAATCATTATTATATTTTTTGAACCTGAGTTATGTTAAACTTTGTTTTTCAATTGAGAAAGTTTATTTTTAAAAGGAACTTTATCACTTCAAACACAAAATGAGCAAACTATTGATGAATTGAAATCCATAACATCAACGTTACGACAGTAAATGTGAAAACCAAACTGATTAAATTTAATTTTTTTTATTTTTTTTTATTTTAATATCAAACTGCATCTACCACTAAGGGTTATTAGCAGTGGGACAATGCAAGAAACAAGGTTTTAGTTATAGTCCAGTAACTGAAGGGGCAAACCTATCAATATATTTGTCCAATAATTTTTTTTTGGTGATTTGTAGGTCTTGACAGGTACTTCAAAGGGAGAAAAAGTTCTCCTGAAATATGCAATTTTGGCAATTTTTGTTTAGGTAAAAAGTGAAGGTCGTTGAATTATCTACAAAAATGGTCCCCATCATTTTTTTCGAGAATTCAATAGTTTTCGAGATAATCGCATCCAAACGTCCCCTCGCTTACGCGGCTGCACTACCTCTAGAAATGCTACCGTCTATAAAATTAACTTGTAAACCGGCGGACAAATTCTTCCAGAACTCGGTCAAAAATTAATATTTTTCGATGATTTAAAGTTCATTGTAATGGGAATATCCGTAGGTATCAATGTACCTTAAACCCCGTTCTCGCCCGTCAAAGACATTGCAAAAAGTGGCCAATATTATTTTTCCCCAATATTTTGGCCTCTTCCATTGAATCATTGACATTTTATTTATTTTAAATGGTTTATTTACCCTCGTTTTTTCAAATGGGTTCTGGGGAGGTCCTGAACGCTCCTAGAAATTTTTTTTCAGTATCTTTGTGGCGTTATTTCGTGGTTATGGTATTCCGTAAGGATATGTCTAAAGCTATTTGGGATTAGTTTGGTGGGGTGTACATACTGTACATGCTTAAAATTCAGTGAGCTGCGTATTACATCTCACGGTTTGGAGAGTCCAGGGTGACGAGGCCTTATCTGAACAGCTGTAAACTGGTGAATAAATAATGCTGTATTTTTGGCAAGCTCTATTAATTCTTTTATAGAATGTCGGAGTTATTCGTGGATGGGTGATGAAGAGAGATTGGAATTTGCTGGCGAAAGTAACGTTTTTTGCTGGATGAGATTCAATTGAGTGTAGTTTTATTGAGTATTGTAAGCCAAGTAGTTCTCTGCGAAGGTTTAGTGGCATTTCTCCTGACTCTACAAGAATGCTTTCTCTTGGGCTCGTGTAAAATGCTCCTGTTGCTAACCGTAATGCTGAGCGTTGGATCACATCAAGTTTTGTTACTTTTTTATTTGCTGTAGTGTACACTATTGCTCTATTATCTAGGTGAGATCGAATGTAATATTTATCCAAACTTTTGGACATATGTGTATTATGTCGCTTATTTGAATTTCTAAATGTGATGTGGAATTTTTTAATGGAAAAACTTGTCATCTGTCAAAATTTAAAATATTAACAGTTAGTTTTTTTTTTCTCCGATGTTGGAATCGTAATCAGCGACCCGAAAAACGTTACCTTTCAATTTTGGTGAAAATTGATTATAATTATTTATCTAGTCACTTCATTTGCTTAATAATTGTTTATAAATAATTACGAGCTAATTATCACATAAGCACACTTATATTTTCGAGTAATCAACAGCTTTCTTAACAATTTGAACGAGGCTTCAAGTTGTTTTTGTTTTCGAGATATTTTCGATATCACTTTATTGATTGGATTATGAGCATTGTAAGACACTATCAATGATTATTTCAAGAATTTCGTGATAAGGGTATCAAAAAAAATTCAATGGAATGCTATCACTTCAACAGATAACAGATTGTCTATAAATGCATAAATCGAAGCATGCATTCACTAGTAAGTTTAATAACTTACTACATATTGAATCCAAATTATTCTAAAAAAAATTTCTTTTTAATGTTGTCTACAAAACACTACCACGTCAAATTAATCGGATTTTCATCTCTTTCCTTATAAATATTGATGTCGTGCTTAAAAGGAAAGGATAAGTTTGTCAGGTAATTAGAAATGTCGATTTATGATATCAATTATAATTTGAAGCGTACATATCCGTCGGCTATATTAATTCTTATGTAATAACGCCGAGTTAATTATTCAATCCGGAGCCAATAATTTATAACCAAATTTCCTTTTTGAACTTTTATCAGTACTAAAATATTAGTGTGGTTAACATGTACCAATCGCATGGAAAATTTAAGAACCGCTCTAAAAAGAACCAAAATGAGGGTTTTGTTTTTACCAAACACTATAGCAAATATTCAAAATAAAAAAAAGATCCAGATATAGAGGGAGATTTATTAAAATAAATTGGCATATCTCAAAACTCCATCACAGATTCGCCCTCTGATTTAACCGGTCTTAACCTATTAAATGTAAATATTTATAAAATGCTTTTGTCAATCAAGCACTAGTGACTAGATCATAAAAATAGTGAGCGTTTGAAAAAAAATCCCAGTAGAAAACGGACTATACTTTCATGTAATAGTATTTTATGCAACGATCATGTAATGATAGCCATTAAGACAGGAGCATGTTGTAGGATACGAAACGAGCCGCAGGCGAGTTTCGTATATGCGAGTGTATTAATGGCCATTACATGAAAGTTGCATACAATATTTTTTCTACTCCGATTAATAGGAATTATTTAATTAATAATTATCATTTATTATAGAAAACAAGAACAAGAAATATAGTTACTTTTGAAAATCAAAATTATTTGACAGCTGTCAAATTAAGTGTCACTTAATAGGTCCTGCAATAAAAGTGTAGCACTGAGCTATATAATTTTGAAAAATTCAGGTCTATCTGTGAAAAAATGAATGTAAAATTGCTAAATTTGGGACTATCTATGTATATTGCATCTGTATACTGCAAGAAGCATTAAAACATAATTAAAATAAATAAAATCGTATAGTTCAGTGCTATACTTTTATTGCAGGGAACAGACCTAATATAATTAATTTCAGAAATGTCAACCAGGTATCCATGGCTATATTGAATATTGTGCGAATGTCGCATTCCTATTGGCTTAAAAATCTGTATCACAATGTAAATTTGTATTATAATGAATATCATTATGATACAGATTTTAGTCTTTTAATAAGTATATCATAAAACAGGAGTCGAAAATAGTATATTACGTAACAAGAGTTGTAAGTAACCCATTACGCACGAAATGAAAAAGTTTGTGCACGAAACCGCGCAGCATGAAGTACTTTTTGTTCTCACAAATATATCTTGATAGACTCTTTTGTCATAAATAAAAACAACTCTCCACTTATGTTTGGATAAATTGTTATAAACAAATTTTCTTTTTGTTTAGTCTAATCATAATATTTTTATTGATTAATTTTTGTCCACTTGAAAACACAATTGTTGATTACAAATTGTTTTTCAACACTTAAAATTATTATTGATGAAATATTTTTTTAATTATAATATTAACTGTTCCCCCAAATTATGAAAACAACTTTTTTCATAGGCCGTTGGAAATAGGTAAAACAGCTCTGAAAATGAGAAATGTCTTCTCCATGGGCCTTTTTGCTGGTTTTCATGCATTCTTCGGATATAATTGATCGATATTCAATATCCACTCAAGAATTTTTTGTCTTTATTATTCTAGTATGTTACTTGTAGAGCAATTTTGACACCATTAGTTCGTTTAAGACCCTAACTCCATCAAAAACGGCACAAAATGCACGAAAAAAATTAAAATTGGAGTATTCGACTGAGATTGAACATATTTGTGCAAAAATAGCGGGTTTTGGGTCATCAATTACTCGAGAAAATCAGGCAATTCAAAATGGCATTTGATTCAAATTAGAAATCCTACACTTTCTCGAGTTTTTCACTTAAAACGGTAGACAAAGGGGTCTATTCTGTAACTAATCCCTTAAAAATGTCTTGTTGGAATGCTATTCTGCAAGTATACATTTTATAGGACTCTTAAAAATTATGTATTTCAAAGGGTGCCTTTAAAATTTCGAGTAGATATCTGGCAACAGCGCTTTTGTCATTTAATAGCTAATCTTTAATGAAAAGAAGGGAGAGTTATTCAAGATAGAAGAAAAACATAATAATTATGGTAACCCACAAATCACTCCACATAAACTGTTTTTGGTTTTTTGCATGCAATTATTATCAATTATACAGGGTGTTTTCAAATGACACAACATTTGCATAATATCCCATCTCTTGTAATTTGTTGGCAGCTTAGTGAAAAATTATGTTTGAATGGGATATAATTCAACTTTGTAATTATCTTATTTTTTATTGTCATCAATTTTTTTGTGAATAAAATCTCAAGTTTGGGAAAATATATTCAACAATCTCCTCCCAACGTTTTAGATGCAAATTTCTTCCTGTTACATGATATGTAACAGGAAGAAATATTATTCTAACCACTAACCATTAGTAGTTTGGTAGTTATTGAAAAAAAAAATGGAAAATATTTTTTCAACTTCATTGGTAGAAAGTGATCTTACAGACTTCATAAAAACATTAAATATTTTGAAAACTACAAATTTTTTGATATGTGAAGGTTATGCATTCTTCACGTCGAAACCATTGAGGAATACACAATAAAATGAAAATAGCCTCAAATGCCAGTGGCGTGAAAAATAGAAGGGGAAAGATAATATATTCTTCTTAATGTACTCCACTGGATCAAGAATTGAAACATGTCTTCCTTCAAAATATGCCCTTTCGCATTTAAAAACCACATGCCAAATGTCGAATCAATTTATTCATCCATTTCAAAGTTATCAAATTAAAACATTTAAATTTTTATAACTGCAGCACCCAGTATATCAAAAAGTAAATAGTCTAGACCCCTCAATCCTTATGTCACTTTGTCCAATTTTACGAGAGGTCGAGAGGTATCTACTATTATAATCCAGTATCCAAAAGGAACAACTCTGCTGAACTTATCACTTTATTATGAAATACTGAAATTGAAATGGCATACATTGTTCAGCTCGAACATATATGAACAACTACAACCTAACTATGTCACCGACAACTTACATAAAAAAGAGAGCATACAAAAGTTGAAATTTGACATATATGGTGTGTACAGTTGCCAACTTGAGTACTAATGTTAGCTTTGCATGTGTTGGATTGTATATTCAACATACATGGAAACGTTGTAAGTATCATTCAAAAATACCCTGTATTATAGTTATAATGTTATAAAAAATGTCACGGGCGCCAAGAACGACTGAAAAACGTCAAAAATTTTCCACATTTTTAAATAATGATTTTAACAGGCTATTTTAAAGGAATCCTTTAAAATTTTAAGGGAAATGTGGTTAGCGAATACCGATTTGATTTTAGCGCCGGTTAAATTTTTAACGGCTTTTTAATTTTAGAGGGAGAGTTACAGAATAGGCCCCAAACTTAATTACTTCAAGTTTAATTTTAAATTTCTCAATTTTCGGATTAATTGATGATCCAAAAGCCGCGATTAAATATTTTGGACCCAATATTTCCAATCCTAGATGATAAGTTCAGTTTAATTTTTTTCATGCATTTATGGAATTATTGGTCAAAATGGCTCTACATTTTAACCACAAATGTCCAATTTCACATGCCTAGTGACTTATATCACGTATAGGTACGCACAATTTCTTGAAACATATATGAAAAGAAAACCATCTATAGACAATAAAATCTTATGGAGAAGACATTTTTTCCAATTCTCAGAGCTGTATTTCCAATTTCTGTTAATTTTTTACATATATGTTTATATTGTTATATATTCAATAAACGGACCATGCACACTAAAAATGTTATTCGGGAACAATGGATTCTTTTAAATTTAAATATGGCATCCAGCATGCAGAAGTGAGAAATTCTTTATCTTTGTTCCAAACCTAAAAGTATGCAGTGTGTAGCAAAAAATGGGTCAAACCAGCTCATATTCCATCACAAAGCTTATAAAATGTGAGCTGCTTGATTAACTCTGTATTAGTGAAACCTAAATGGGCTGATTTTTCTACTTGAGACATAGAATGAAATTAATATTGCTTGTACAATTTATAACTAAAAGATTGGTAAAGTGGTGTGTGAATGGATATTTCAAAATTTGTCAATGATAAACTAATTTAATTTAATCATTTCATCTTCGAACATTTCTATTGAACAGGCATCACTGCTCCAGAAATAATACCATAACAACTAGCTTAGCATATATAAAAATATTCATTTACACAGCTAGATAAACACTATTTTCTATGATTAAAGTTGTATACCAGTTCCATATGACACGCACTGTACATGATCAAATTACTGTAAACTGTATTAAGAGAGTAAATTCGTTTGACCCTATATTCTTCTACACCCGGTTTATCTAAGTACTTACTAATTAGACGCAATGGTGAAAAACTGTCACACACCATGTTAAAAAAGTCATTGATCCCGAGATTCCATTACCGCAGTGTGCCTGGTCCGTTCTGTGCTCTATACTTTTTTCATAAAAAATCTACCAAGAGCAAACAACGGAACGAAGGAGTTTATTTTAGTGAACACTTTTTGACAGTTCCAAAAACCAATCAATTTTCCTCAAGGCTGAGGAAACATATGCACACAATTGGCCTAGCAGATGACAGCCTATGTAGATTCTGTCAGGAAGAAGACGAATCCGCGGAGCACATACTCTGTGAGTGCGAAGGCATAACAAGAGTGCGGTTTCGAAGAATAGAAAAACCGAGGGCACTTTATTAATAAAAATTAATTTAACATATTGAATATGAAATTTAAGAAATGAAAAAATTCAGGGGCTTACTGGATAGATAAATAAACAATAATCCGCCTGAAAAAAATTATCTAATAAACTACGCATTTGTTTATAACAATTTCTTAAGCAATAACAGATAAAAATTTAAAAAAATTATTTTTATGCAGCTTCTACTAACATAAAAACGGATCATTATTAATTTTTGAAAAAATTTTTTTTTTCAATTATTAATTTAAGTTTTCAATTTTGCAGCAAAGATAATTATTAATAAAAACCTGAAAAATGAACATTTTTCAATTTTTCCAACGGGGATCTATTGTGAAGCCTTTCAAGAATTGCTCCAAGAGAGGAAAAAAATCTCAAATTTATAGTTTAACAATTATCACACTTGCAATGTTCATGTTCAAGTAGAAAAAAATTATTAGTTAACAATTGAATAACTAATTGAAAATTGTGATAAAATTTTTTTTCTGCGGATTATTGTTCATTTATCTATCCAGTAAGCCCCTGGATTTTTTCATTTCTTAAATTTTATATTTAATATGTTAAAATAATTTTTATTAATAAAGTGTCCAAAGTAGGCGTGGCTTACGGAAGCCAGAACACCCGTTTTCGGCCGTATTTTCATCCCTCTGGGAAAATTATAAATATTGGTCCGACAGGGAATTTTTTTAGGAAATTTCCTCCTCTTTTCAAATCTTTTTTTTAAATTGAAAAATCTTCATTAGTTTTTGAGATATTTGCAAAAAACTAAACCCCCTTTTTTTTAGTTAATTGTTAATAACTTTTGCAATTTTTATTTGCGGAACTTCATTTTTTTCAAAAATCATCTAGATGCCATCCCGAATCGAATGACACCTCGATCATAATTTTCGGAGACTGCTGAAAAAAGTTGGCAAAAAGGGCACTTGTTGACTAGATAGTCGTCTAAAAAGTACACTTTTGCAGAATAGTATTCCAACTAGACATTAAAATAGTATATTATACACCAAGGTGATGAAGATTATTATTATTGACCGAGCACCAAGATTATTTCGTGAGTGGCTTTGCCCCGAGCAGAATAAGGTGCGAGGTTTATAAATGTCTTCAACACCATGGTGTACATACAATTTTTCCCAGTACTAGCCAAATTTAAGACAAAAATTAAAAACAATCCACAAACGCATCACGAGAAACGTTTACCCCGTCATCTGACTGACAAGTACACTGTCAGTTTTCGATATATTATGAACGTACTCGTTATGTCATCAGTCATTATTGGTTGAGCGCGAATTTTAAACTGATGGCATTTTCATTCGAATAATTTTATCTTGATAGGTAATTTCAAGCAGCAAATATGTCAAAGACAATCTCCTGGGTATACAACATTATGTTGCACAAGTTTTCGTTGAACTACTATCCCTGAATTCTTAAAATATTTGAATTTGTCCATCATTGACCTGGGTTAATAAAAGAAAATTATTAACCACTTATAAAGAAATTCAAAAGAAGCAATAATTGTCAACTTCACAGCTAGTAGTGGAAAAACTTATTGTAAGTGGCATCTAAATTTAAAAGTATTAGTTACACAGTAGACACTATTTTTTACCCATGCAACTGTTTAATTGTTGAAAGTGGTCAAAAATAAAATATTATGTGGCTATACCGGTTATACCAATCTTAGCAGGATACAATAACAGTAAAACATTTTTGCTTTTTTAGTGACATTGAAAATATAATATTTGTTTTTTGTTGCCACTCCCAAAAATCATCAATGCGGTAGTCAGTGGTACTGATAGTTGAATATTTACCTAAATCCTGTTTATCAACTTGTTTTAATCTCTCCAAAATTGTTGTTGTATCGAATTAATTTATTTTCCACAAAAAATGTCAAAAAACATTCACAATAAATATAAAACGAGTTGACTATGAATATTCACCAGTCGAAACAGAACCTTGCTCTTTATCTAATTCTATTTTATTCATGTGTCCTTGTCATTTTATAAAGAAATACCATCGATTGGTGACAGTTCACAGCCATGAATTCACATTTCTCCTTTGATTACAGCCATCAAGTGAATACAATTTGAAAAATTATGAGTATATTCAACCAACCACAGAATAACAATGGCGAATTTGCTCTTGGTTATTTATGGGAATGAAATAAGGCTAGATGTTGTAGGTGTCAAGTCACTAGGTCAAGTTTATGAGTAAATAATATACTACTTGAATTACAGTGGGAATTGCTAATGGTTGCTCTATTGCAATATTATGTTTTAATAAACCTGTTATAAATATATGAATAAATACAGGGTGTTTTCACATGATACAACATTTGCATGTAGATACCTCTCAAAAAATTGGACAAAATGACATAAGGATTGAGGAGTCCAGCCCATTTACTTTTCGAAATACCAATGTTTTAGTATGATAACTTTGAGATGGATGAATAAATTGATTTAAAATTTGGCAGGTTGTTTTTAAATGCCAAAGGAAAAATATGTTTCAAATCTTGATCCATTGGTGTACATTCGGAAGAATATGTTACCTTTCCCCTCCCATTTTTTACGCCACTAGCATTTGAAGCTATTTTCATTTTATTTTGTATTTCTTAATGGTTTCCACGTGAATATATGATATAAAACATAATAAAATATTTTTGTTTATGATTCAGTGATCTTATTCAATAATTATATTGAATTATTCCACGTAGAAAGGATTAAAATAATAAATCTATAGATAAAAATCAAAAGATCTGTAGTTTTCAAGATATTCAATGTTTTTATGAAGTCTGCAAGATCACTTTTTATGAAATGAGAAAAATATTTTTCATGTATTTTTTTAATAACTACCAAACTACTAATGGTTAGAGTATGTAACATGAACTAATTTGTGAATTAGCAATGCATCTAAAACATTATAGACTATGAGCCCAGGGGGAAAAAGTGTCGCGATTTGAAACAGCAGCGAACCTATTCAGAACGATAGTTTATCATACCACCATCAGTTTCAGCACTATGGCGTACAGGCAGAAAAGCGCAGTGGAAAACTGAACATTTTATTTTTCACCCCCTGAAACCGTGATATGAAACTGTACGCCGTTTGTTACATTTTATAGTAGAATCATAGGATATCGGTCCAGACTCTATGACGTTCAAAAATAATCGTTCGGAAAATCTAGGAAAATTTTTGAAAACTCTTATTTTCCACCCTATGAAAAGGTGATTTGAAACTGTACGGCATTTGATTCTGTAGATTATCCAACATATAAATAAATATTTAACAGTGGTGCTGTACAAAAAAAGTTGTGTGAAAAGTCGTGGCAAATTTTTTATTTTCCGAGATTTTCCAACTCAAAAAATAGTAAATCATCTGAAAATTTACGGCATTTGTTCTACTTTCTTAACATTTCGTAACACGTCAATGTATTATGTGTTTTGAGTTTTCAAAAATGTTCCTAGATTTTCCGAACGATTATTTTTGAAAGCCATAGAGTCTGGACCGATCTCCTATGATTCTACTATCAAATGTAACAAATTGCGTACAGTTTCATACATCGGTTTCAGGGGGTAAAAATGAGTTTTCAAAAATTTTCCTAGAATTTCCTCACGATTATTTTTGAACGGCATGGAGTCTCGACCGATCTCCTATGGTTCTGCTATCAAATGTACCAAAAGGCGTACAGTTTCATATCACGATTTCAGAAGGTAAAAAATGAAATGTTCAGTTTTCCACTGCCCTTTTCTGCACACGAAAAAATGTACGCCATAGTGCTGGAACTGATGGTGGTATGATAAACCATCGTTCTGAATGGGTTTGCTGCTGTTTTAAAACGCGACACTTTTTTCCCCATGGGCTCATAGTCTATTAGTAGAAGACTGTTGGATACAGTTTCCCAAACTTGGGATTTTATTCACAAAAGAATTAATGACAATAAAAAATGAGTTAAATAATAGTTAAATATATCCCATCTCTTGTAATTTGTTGGCTGCTTAGTGAAAAAATTTGTTTGAATGGGATATCATTGAACTTTGTAATTATCTTATTTTTCATTGTCATTAATTCTTTTGTTAATAAAATCACAAGCCTGGACTAATGTTTTCATTAATCTTCTCCGAATGTCTCAAATGCATTGCTGTTTCACAAATTAGTTCCTGTTACACATTCTGGCCATTAGTGGTTTGATAAATATTTGAAAATGATTCAAGGAAAATATATTTCTTAATTTTAATATTAAAAAGTGATCTTGCAGACTTTAAGAAAACCTTAAAACCCTTGAATTGGCAAGATACGATTTCGGTGCGAAAAAGATTATTTTAGGTATTAAATTTTGCGACATTTTTCAAAAAAGTATCACATAGTTACTAAAAATGAATTGTATCCCATGAGATACGCTGCCAATTTGACAGAACAACGTTTTTTTTATTATGTATTCTATGATATGCATTGCCAAGTTAATAAAGCAAAATGGATAAAAGTTTTTTTATTTAATAAAAAGAATACATGTAAATTATAGAAAAACGTAGAAAAAAAATAAAAGCAAACTTGAAAAAGCTAAACATAGTGGTGGAATTGATAAAAACAATTCCTTTCTTTTACTAGAATAAGTCTTAAATTACATTTCGAGCATATCCAATGAGTTTTACTCTGTTTGCAATATCTGCACCTTCCTTTACTACCACACGTGGGAAAATGATCAATTTTATCATATCGAATTTCATTTGCAGGTCTCAAAATCACAGAATGTTTAATTTTTTGTTTTTTTTTAATCTTGTAAATATCCGCGTTTCTTCGAATGTCAATCCTTCATCTTCGGTACTCGTGCTATTTCATACCCAAAGTCTTTTAATGCTAACTGATTACCTTCTTCATGAAGTGAGGTTCTATTACGCCTGTACAACAACCAAGCATTATTTAGAGCAATATCTAACATCTGAGCGAACATAGATAGATGCCATATACGTGCCTATACAAACTCACCAACATGTCCATAGTATCGACCCCACCCATGTGTGAGTTATAATGCTTGACAACATCAGGACAAACAATGTCCGATTTCCTTTTCTGTACTTCATCGTACCTTTTGATAGTCGATATGGGTTCAGAAGAACCCCAATCAGGGGATAATTTTAAATTTTAAATTCAATGTAATTTTATCATTGTGACGTTAATGTGTTGTCGACATTTAATTAGGTTTCTTGTATCATATCTGACGAGTAGGTAATTCCTTACTAATTTCTTTTTTAAAATTTTCCAACTATTATTACTTACTTGCAGGTATAGCACTGAAGATGGCTTAATAGCCGAAAGCGCTTTGCAATTTTTAATAAAAATTTTTATACAGAATACAACAATGTTTTCTTGAGATACTATTTAAGCTTAGGGTCTACTTCAAAAAAATACCTGAATGCGAGTCTGAAAGGATGATTTCAACTATTTATGTATAAACAATTTCAAAAACTAACCACTTTTTCTTATAATCGTTACAATAAATTATGGAATCAAACAATTTTATTTTGTTAAATCTACATTATATTTAACCTTAAAGTTGTGACGCGTTTAGCTAACACAGTAGCTTTTTCAAACGAATGGAAGTATAATGAGAAATTTTCAATTTATACAGTGCATTAATACTAAATTATACGAATATTTAACAATAAAATTATAATCTATTCACAAGGAAATGAAATGAATTTGTCTAAATATGGTATTAACTAAAGTATTTAACAAGTTTACCTGGAAACTCAATCACAACAATCCTACAGGAACCTTTCTAGGTAAAAAGGTTTAATAAGGGAGAATTGTTAATATCAAGTTGGTCGTTAAGAAGATTATCTGCCAGGTTATGTTTGAGCGACCAGGGGTCGCGACGCAAAAGATCTGACCGTTACGCGTTACGTTACGCTACGTTATGTTACGTTGCTTCGTTATGTGCCTTGCTTGCGTGCTTGTGCCTCCTTAGTCTCTCTCTCGTTCACGAAGCAGCGATTCATAATAATATGCTCCTGCGAACGGTAAGGGTTGTTTACCGGTCGACAGCAATGTTTGGAGGCTGAGCGTATCGAAGCCTCCAATTTTGCTGGAGACTGGTATTACCCTTAACGTTCGAAATGCTTATACCATTTTTTGCGCGATCGTATTGAAATATTCAAATTTTGAATAAAATAATTTAAATTTCTTCGAAATGAACGAAATGTCAAAAGTGACATTTATACTTCTCGATCAGCTTAAAATATAATTTGCATTTTTGTGAAATTGTTTTCATGCTATTTATTACTTTTTATATTGTTCTGTTCGATTCTGTTCATTAAAAAATATCAATCTTCTTATTTTTTTTGTTTCTTTTGTGTAATGAATGAAGTAATATATTATTTAGGAAGTTATGAAATCAAACAATTTTATTTTATTAAATCTACATTGTATTTAAACATAAAGTGACGCGTTTCGCTAACACAGTAGCTTTATCAAACGAATGGAGGTATAATGAGAAATTTTCTATTTATACAGTGCCTTAATACTAAATTATATTATTTAGGACCACTTAAATGTATGTAGGGCTAAGACGTAGTTTACTTATCGACGTCATAGATAAAGGATGCGTTCGCCCAATATCGACGTCTGAACGGTAAGTAAATCACTTACCGACGTGTTAGACTTATAGCGTTTTCCATTGGCATGCACTTAGTTGGCACCAAGTTCGAGCGTACTCTACACCAGTGTACCGATATTTTGCACTGAGTGCAGGGTCAATGGAACACAGAAAAGTTGTCAGTTGTCATTCGTCAAATCAAGTTGGTTGTTTTGTGGTGGTTTTTGTTGTTTTGATTAAAAGCAGGTGCAGTTTTATGTATCCTTATCTAGTTGTTTTATTATTTAACATTAAAAATAATGAGAACATTTTTATTAAAAGTACATTGAGAGATTATTCATTTCCTAAAACAACTTAATACTTCCAATCACTGGTTCAGTATTAGTAAAATACTCTACTTTTTACAATAATATCCAGTGAAAAATAAATAATAAATAAACTACTGTTTTTCTTTCGAATTCGCAGCGTTCATCATTCGCCGCCATTTTGAACTCTTGCACTATACTCGAAACTACCTCCTGAGCAGGTGCCGAAAAAACTGCACTCAGTGCACATTCGCTTGCACTAGTTTTCCAATGGAATATGAAATACTGGTGCAGTGCAGCCAATGGAACACAAATTTTGCACTCAGTTCAGATTCAGTGCACCCTAGTTTTGTCAATGGAAAACGCTATTAGAAACCAGTAAACACAACCTTCTGACCTGACAACCGATGCTGTAAATAAACAAAAAAGATCGATCGCGCAAAAAAATGATTTTATTTTTAAGTATGGTATTCCAAAGTAAGTTAAGCTTCTATCAATCAAATTTACAGTAGAAATTAACAAAATTTTAAATTTTAAAAAAGAAATTAGTAAGGAATTACCTACTCGTCAGATATGATACAAGAAACCTAATTAAATGTCGACAACACATTAACGTCACAATGATAAAATTACATTGAATTTAAAATTATCCCCTGATTGGGGTTAAACTGTCTTCATATAAAAATGTTCAACCTTCGACCTTCGGCCTAACAAAACAAACAATACGAAAGGAGACAAGGAAGTGGCTGAGGAACCAGCACCTCGCTCATTGGAATGCTCTGCAGGGTCCTAGACAATCCAAACTTCTACTGAAGGGATGGACTGATTGACACGCTGGGGCAGCTATTGAACTACCAAGGAGTAGGTTGAGGAAGATAGCAGGACTCCTAACAGGGCACTGCTGTGTGAGGAAGCACCTCTACAACCTAGGAGTAGAGGAAAGTTCCATATGCAGGGGTTGCGGCATGACTGACGAAACGTCAGTCCATGTTCTCTTAGAGTGTCCACACTGGGCTGTATTACGCAGGCGAATCTTCGCAGTCCCTGTTATGGCCCCTGGAGACACAAGCTGGCATCCACTGAAAAAGGTTGTGGCCTTTATTGAAGGGCTCGGCTTCATGGAAGTCTAGGTAGCAGGAATGGCATAATGGGCCCGCCAGTGGCCTCAGTGCCGGAACCATGACTTTAGTTTGGCTAGGTCAAGGCTCGCCTGCACATTCTGCTGTAGTAGTAGTAGTAGTGCTTCTGAAAACAATAAACCATGGTTCCATTGCGGATAGGGTAGATATTATTTCGCTAAATTTTATTAACAGAGTGTGCAAATGTAACGGATCAGTAAATTATTGAAAAATATCAAGATAAATAGGTCAGTAGGAAGTATGATCTAGCGTTAGTTGAAAAATTTCAAGACACTCGAAATGTAGCTAATAAAAAACGAGAAACAGCCTGCCTATAGTTAATGAAGCTAGTGAAGTTGCAGTATTGGGACATGTTTATCTAGATCCTACGTTAAGTACAAGGCAATTAGCATCTGTGCCTGGAATCAATCGAACTAGCATTACAAACATTTTGAAGCAGAACAAATTCCATCCGTATGAGAAACATTTAGTGCAGGAGCTTAATGAGGATGATTATGACCGCAGTTTTGCGAAATAACGAGTGTGCGAGCCGCGAAACATACACAGTTTCATTTTAAAATCGTTTTCTCCGATTAATGCAGCTTTTTTATGAACGGTACTGTAAATCGTTGTAATTGGTCGAATACAAACCCAAGAATTTTGCAGGTGGTGTATACATAGATAAAAGCCGCAAAAATGAAATGAATGCGTTGGCATTTCCGGAGACCGGATGCTGGTCCCATATTTTTTATCAAGTAATTTGACTGGCGGAATGTATTTGCAATTATTGGCAGATGCTATTGACCTTACATTGACCGATACTATTGAAGGTCATTCAATTTTATTATTATACATTATGCTTTGATTGTTCGTCAATATTTAAACCAAGAGTTTCCACAACTCTGGATTTAGTCTAGTAGGGAAGTGAGTTTTCTGCGAAAAATAGTTCTGATGATTTTAAAAATATGGGGTTTGGTTTTTTGGATTCAGAATTAAATTCTGAGTAAGGGAATTTTTGAATTTTTTTGCCAAGAAAAATTGTAAAAATAAAAAAACCTATAGAGAAAATGAGGGTCTCCGTTTTTTTGCTTATAACTTGAAAAATATTAAAAATAGCGTCTTTTTGAAAAAAGATTCTAAAAGAGGAGAAAATTTCAGAAGGACAAGTCCCGACTCCCGAAACTGTAACTCCATTATTTATCATTTTAAATTGACGTTGAAAATATCGCTCCGCGCGGCCGTTTTGCAGCTGCGGCGTCACCGCCAAGCCAACAGAGCATCACAAAATAATTTTTTTTCAATATTTGTTATGAATTAAAAAAATTGAATAAATTACAGTTTTATTTAGAGACTTGAAGGAATATAGTCCAGTAGACAAAAATGAAAAACTGAAAATCAGTTCTAAAAGTTTAAATAAAGTACCTAAAAATTTTTTGAATTCTGCGATGTTTTCTTATTGACTCAATAAACAAAATTCCGTTAAAAAAGTTCAAAAAAGTTTTTTCATTTGTTTATCATTATTTTTTTAAGTAAACAAATAATGGAAAATCCATATTGTTATTAAGAAAAAATTTTTTCATATTTTTTATTTCAGCTGGTTTTTTATTTATTTTTTGCATCTTATTTCATTACTTAAAATTTTTTTACGTTATTTGTTATGAACAAATAGACTATTTTAATATTTTTGAAAAATTATTTTTTGCCATTCTGTTGTATTGGTCAAATAATGAATTTGAAAAAAAAATTTTCCTTGAAAAAATTTTTTATTGTTTATAATCTTTTTTTTATTTATCACCCCTTTGAATTATTAATTAAGGAATCATTTTTTTTTCTAAATTCATCATTTGCTATCCTCATTAGAATTCCAAAAAGAAAATTTTTGTAACGCAATTTTCATTGTTAACTTAATAAACAATTTGTTATAAACAAATTCTGAACCTATTTTTTTCTCCGTTACAAAAAAAAATAATAAATACAGCCATGTGCATCAAAGTATTTCAAAAAATTTTGTTTCATTTTTTATTCGATTTTTAAATATTTAACATACTCACTGTGGAAACCGGCACCTATCTTATCAACTTTCAAATTGCTATAACTTTTAAACTATTGATGATACGGTCTTGGACATTCAAGACAATATTTTTGATAATTAATTATTCTACTTGATTTAATTTTAATCATCTTCATATCTATAATTCATTATTTGACCAATACAACACAAATGGCAAAGAATAATTTTTTAAAAATATTAAAAAAAATTTCTAGAAATGAAATAAGATGCAAAAAATGAATAAAAAACCAGCTGGAATAAAAAAATTGAAAAAAAAATTTTTAATAACAATAGGGATTTTTCATTTTTTGTTAACTTAAAAAAATAATAATAAACAAATGAAAAAACTTTTTCAAACTTTCTTAACGGAATTTTGTCTATTGAGTCAATAAGAAAACCTCCCAGAATTCAAAAAAATTTTGGGTACTTTATTTAAACTCTTAGAACTGATTTTCAGTTGTCTGAAGTCCACAAAAAATTAGTTAATTAACAATTGAATAACTTTAACAAAAATGAAGTGAAAAATTTTGTGTCTACTGGACTATATTCCTTCAAGTCTCTAAATAAAACTGTAATTTATTCAAATTTCTTAATATATATTTTTATAATCATACACCCTTTTACCGTTAGGTGTCGGGTTTACATTTAATTTTAATTTCCATATATAAACGTTTTCCATGCTTGTCTGTCTTTTGCTAATATAGCTGCTTCTTTCCATGTCTTCCCTCTTTGTTGTATTATGTTACCCTCCTCTTTATTCCATGTTTGCCTGGGTCTTCCCCTTTGTCTCTTTAGCTGTGTCTTTGCTTCGTATATTCTTCTTACTTGTCTGCTATTACTCATTCGTTCTATATGTCCCCACCAACTCAATTGTCGTTGTTCAATAAATTTCAAGATTGGTTCAACCCCCAATTCTTCTCTTATACTTGTATTCCGAACTCTGTCCCTCCTTGTTACTCCTATTATTCGTCTCAGGTACTTCATCTCAGCGGCTTGGATTTTACTTTTTTGTGAGTTTGACAGAGTCCATGATTCACATCCATATGTTAGTATAGGTCTATATATGGTATTAAAAACTTTAATTTTCATTGCATAATATATTTTTAACTCAACGCCCAAATTTTTTAATTCATAACAAATATTAAATGTTCTGTTGGCTTGGCGGTGACGCTGCAGCTGCAAAACGGCCGCACGGAGCAGTATTTTCAACGTCAATTTAAAATTATAAATAATGGAGTTACAGTTTCGGGAGTCGGGACTTGTCCTTCTGAAATTTTCTCCTCTTTTAGAATCTTTTTTCAAGAAGACGGTATTTTTAATATTTTTTAAGTTATAACCAAAAAACGGAGACCCTCATTTTCTCTATACGTTTTTTGTTTAATTACATTTTTTCTTGGCAAAAAAATTCAAAAATTCCCATTACTCAGAATTTAATTCTGAATCCAAAAAACCAAACCCCATATTTTTAAAATCATCAGAACTATTTTTCGCAGAAAACTCACTTCTCTACTAGACTAATTGGGAATAATGAATGGCCTCCCTGGTCACCAGATTTGTCAAAGCTTAATTGTGGGGAAATCACGAAAGAAATTTTTTTATAACACAACCAGCCTCTTTGGAGGATTTGCGTCAAAGAATTGTCGAGAAGTGCCATCGAATCACTCCGTAAATTCGTCGGAATGGTGCGAGAGCGTTTAAACAAATTTTTTATTATTGTATGGACGCCGGTGGTTATCAATTTGAACATATGATTTAACTAAGAAGTAAGTGAACAACTGAACTTCATTTGAACTTAAAAACGTGATTTTAAAATTTTAAAATTGTTGTGAAGAGAACTGGAAGAGAATTAACATTATACTTTTCTCGACTGCTAATCCCAGCCCTACTAGTGGTTGAAAGTAGCGAGCTCAAAAATACAAAAAAAAAGTATCCCCCTTTGATCAAAAATCGGTAGTTCTCTACTAGGTAAGGAAAATCAAAAAGTGGCAAAACCTCAATTTGCATAAAAATTTTGGATTCGGCTCATCTCACCCTCTACTTCATATTCTATATTATGCTAATGGGCGCTGATTTTTCTTGCCCTTTCATCTTATTGTCAAAAATTATAAAATAACCTTAATATGGGTAAAATTTAGTTTGGTTTGTTAAAATTATGGGTTCCGGTCGACTTCGCGACCCTCGGAATTTTATGTTGATTTTAGATTTTTGTTTTAAGCTTACCTTAAATAAAGCAGATTAGAACAAAAATTTCGCTGGATCATCCAGTAATTACTTCAAATCACGATTTTAGTTCAAAAATTGTACTTTTTCATGCTATTTCACGATAAATATTTTCACTTTAAACAGTAAAGGTTATTATCTTGAACTAAATGTTAGTCTGTTTCACAAAAAAAAAAACGGAAGAAAATAGTTAAATTTTGCCAATTTTTAGAAATATTCGTAAGCATAAATATTTTCGTTTGAAACTTGAACTTATAGAACTACACACTAAAATCTTATGTCAGAGCTTATGTCTAGATATCCTAGGTTCACAATTTAGGATCAGGTGACACTTCCTAACGCCGTTGTCAAATGGTCTTAATTTTCTTTCAGCTAAATGCATTGTAATAGATTATTTGCATTTATAATTATGAAAATTTAAAAAATAGTTAGGTTAACAATTTTTTTCTTTTTCTCTTGCTCGGTTTAATAATATTTTAGTCACACTTTGATCTGTGTCAGTTGGTCGGGAAGCGGTATGTGTTGAATTATGATAATTTTTTTTTGCTCCAGTAGAAATCCTATGAAGTCAGTCAATTTGAGATGAAGAGATGTATTCCCTTCCCCTTCTCGAAGTATCAGCAATGTCCGTGATAGGACGAATATTTATATACCTACTTATCGGGACATTTAACGTTAAATTTCAACTAAAAACACAAAAATATACATAATTCTTTATTTTTACTCCAACGTCATAAAATATACGTACCAAGTTAGTACCCGTGAAACATACAATATTATGTCCAAAGAAGTACATTTTCAATACATTCATTTTAGATCATGAAGATAGTAAGTACATCGGTGTTATATATAAGAAAAGATAAATCCAAAATATTGGTGTTATTTCCAAGCCGTAACGAGCTACGGAAATAAAAGCTGGCAACATTGCCCATTCACCGCTCTTTCTTAAATTTGTTACCATCCGATATCAAGACAAAATTGTCAAATATAAAAAAAATGGCGGATCTTTGGTACTTTCAATTGCAATTTTCTTTTTCAAAGGTGAATAATCCAAGAATTTGTTTTTATTAAAACGTTCTATAGCAATAGCCCTAAAAAAAATCGTTGCGAAATTCCGAGGGTCGCGAACCTCACCGGACCCTTATGATTTATAATACAGGGTGATCATTTGAATTCCGACACAATTTATGAGCCCATAACTTGGAAACCGATTAAGATATCTAAAGGCGGTTTTGACTAAACGGCTTCAGGAACTGAGACATTTTTTTTCACGCTGTTGCCAATTTTGTATTTTTTCCCTAGACTCCAGGTAAAAACTTGGGTTTTTTGGAGATCAATAACTTAGACATTTTAAATGAAACATCCTGTATGTTTTGGTACCTCGGATACGCTGAAGCTTCTACTTTTGAAAAATATATGGTTTTATAGCAATTGAAGGTATACTTAAGTAGCAGATTATCTATAAAAGATAGACTGCAATTCGTTGATTGACTACAGTAATTCCGTACACTTTTGTCAGCGCATAACTTCTGAACTAGTCATGACATCGAGAAGCTAAACTGCTTCAGTAATTAGATTTTTTTCACGCTGTTGACAGGAAAAAAACAACAATTTATTAGAAACAACAACAAAATACAAAAAATAAGTACAAAATTATATGTAGGTATGTGCTTAATTAACCTACATAAATTCTTTAATACAAAAGTTGTAGAATATGCCCACCATTCATGTCAATACATTTATGCAAGCGTAGTTGAAGATTTAAATAGAGTCTTTCAACATTTGTGGTTGAATATTTTCTATTATATACGTACCTTATGTTTTGTTTCAATTCCATTAAATTTTGTGGTAAAGGATTATAACATATCCCCAAAAGAATAAATCGGGAACAGTTGAATCTGGAGAGTATGGTGACCATTCTATAGGACCTGCTCTCCCTATCCATCTATTAGGAAATGTTTGATTTACAGAATCTCTTGCTACGCGAGAATAGTGCGGAGGTGCGCCATCTTGTTGGAAGTAGACCGTCTCAATCATGCCATCTTGCACAAGTTGAGGATATAATTAAATCTGCAACATATATGTGTAAACTGCACCAGTAATGACAGTTCGTTCAGCGAAGAAGAAAAATCCATATATCTTTTCCTTAGACATACCACACCAGACATTTACCTTAGGTGAATCCCTTTTAAACTCATTGTAAACACGGGGATTTTCGTCGGTCCAGATTCTACAGTTATGTTTGTTCACTTTACCATTAAGGTGGGTAGCTTCATCAGACATAATTAATGTAACATTAGGATCTGTTCTAAATAAATCCAAAAGAGTTTCGCTCATAAATGGACGTTTGTTGTATGCCTCTGGGAAAATTTTGAAATATCTATATTTTATGTGCCTTCATTTTCAAAATTCTTAATAATTTATGTACCTCGCCGTATGACATTTCTAACGCGTTGGCCATTTTTCTTATGGAAATAAAATTGTTATTAACATTCAAAATTTCTTGAACTGCCAACAAATCATTTATAAAAATGTCATTACGATTAATATTTTCAATTTTTTTTCTTTCCAAAGTACCTGTTTCATGAAATGTTTGCCACCAGGACAATATTGAGTACCTTGACGGAGGATTCCTCTGAAAAATTCGACGAAAATCTCTTTTTGTTTGTGTACCAGATTTGGTTTCTGCAAAAAATGTAACTGTACGTGCTTTTTCCCTATTTGTGAACATCTTTAATAAGGAGTTTCGACAAAAGTACAGAATTAAATAAGTAGAATAAATCACAATAAACAGAATTACTTGTAATTGACTGACAGTAGCAGTCACATCACTCTTGATTATAGAGAAAAAATGCTAAATCAGTATGTGTTAGTAAAACGTTGGGTTCTTCTTAAGCCGTTCAATTAAAACCGCTTCTCGATGTCATTAGTAGTTCAGAAGTTATGCGCTGACAAAAATGTACGGAATTACTGTAGTCAACGAATTGCAGTCTATCTTTTAAAGATAATCTGCTCCTTAAATTCATATATTTTTAAAAAGGTACAAAAACATACAGAGTGTTTCATTTAAAATGTCTAAGTTATTGATCTCCAAAAAACCCAAGTTTTTACCTGGAGTCTAGGGAAAAAATACAAAATTGGCAACAGCACCAAAAAAAATTTCTCAGTTCCTGAAGCCGTTCAGTCAAAACCGTCTCTCTTATCTTAATCGGTTTCCAAGTTATGGGCTCATAAAAAGTGTCGGAATTCAAATGATCCCCCTGTACAATTATAATTATAATTATAATGTTATAATACATGGTTTTATATACGAAGTGATTCAACACAAGTAATCTTTTATGAACAAAAGCTGTGGTACTTCAAATTATTTATTTTTCAATAGTACTTACACTTACCTACCTAAAGTTACTTCACATTATTGTAAAAATTTCGTAAATTTTGAACATAACTCTATGATATCTCTATGTACTTTTGGCAATAAACTACCTATAGAGCATATTTGACAAATATTCACGAAAATACCCAAAACTATATTTTGTAGTTGCCTCCAATACAGGCATTCCCATTACGCCATTCTCCCCCACATTTTTCATGTTTCAGAATGTGGAGTCTGTTTGCGAAAATTAATAGTTAATATTTACGTTTGTCCTTGTTGTAAACGTGTCTTAAAGAATATAAACGACATTATTACCATTCTAAATAAACAAGATATTAACTGGTTTCCGAGTCCAGCAACAAAATATTTTAATATCTGTTGGTCTTATCACGAATTTCAGAGAATATACATAATATTATATGACAAAAGAAAAATTTCTAAAAACGCAGATGTTTATTTCGCTCCACGACTTTAAAATATTATCGTCTAGTATTTTTGATGTTATGTAA
Organism: Galerucella tenella; assembly: GCA_910591685.1. NCBI lineage: Eukaryota > Metazoa > Arthropoda > Insecta > Coleoptera > Chrysomelidae > Galerucella > Galerucella tenella. The sequence continues at coordinate 552 of CAJUYH010004046.1, read as the reverse complement.
GTTTCGTTAAATGTAGCTATAATTATTACCATTCATGGGGAAAACCAGTTGATTGGACCTACCAACAATAGTACCAAGAAACAAACATTTCATTCATTTATTCATTCAAGAGCATTACCCATTCACAACAATTAAAATTTTATCAGTACTACACTATAACATCATTTTTTGAAAATTATCAAATAAAAATAAAAAGATCACATTTTAAACAAATAATCCATCTTGAAATACTTATCTTTTCCTTACATGTTTTCCTTTGTTATCAATATAAAATTTCACAGCATCGCGTGGTTATTCTGTGTCTTTACAATAGAAACGGTTTGTTGGCATGCCGCGTGTTTGACTGTGTTTGCTCGTAGTTCCTTCAATTTCGAGTTATTTTCAAGAAGATGGATGTTGATAATGATAGTCAGATAGTGTGAAAGTGTGATATTGGTAGTATTATCCCATCAATGCAATAGTGTCCAAATGAGAAAGCATATTAGACTAATTTCGTGAATGGTGCGACAAGAAACAAACATGTGAAAGGGTTTTCAAAAATGTACTTGTATG
>CAJUYH010004045.1:22682-51729 GCA_910591685.1 Galerucella tenella | reverse complement strand
CACCGAATAATAATCAATAATTTGATGATGGCCTTCTTCATCTTTTCGGATTGATTCATGAAGGTGTACCAGTTTACACCTTGACCTTGTAGTACTTCGAGGTGTTTGGTCATCCTTCTGTAGACCTCTGGTGTTTCTAAGAGTACCTTTACTCCTAGCTTCTCGCTGTATGTGTATCTCATGGTGATACCAATGTTCGTGGTTTCCCTTCTGATTCTGGCGAAGTCCTTAGTAGTCTTGATGATGAGGGGTGGTGGTCTTCTGGTATCTCTGGGCGCTGGTTGCAGCTCCTCTGCGGCTTCCTAGACTTCTTTTTCTCTGGTTTCTTCTCCGCGCTTTTGTTCTGTTTTTTTCTTTCTTCTGCTGTTTCTGGATTTCTCTTGGTCCTCATTTAGTTCCTGGATTGTTCTCATCAGCTCTTCATGGTTTTTCTTGGCCTCATTCCTAGATTCGGCCAGCTCCTTCTTGGTTTCTGCAAGTTGTTTCCTTGTGTTGGAGACTTCTTTTTCAAGTTTCTAAATTTACCTTCTTACCTTCTCAGCTCTGCGTTCTCTTCTTCCAGAGCCTGGTGATTCTTCTTGATTATTATTCGGTGGAGCAAATCAATTCCACTGTAAACTATCCCTTAGGGAGGAGGGTTGGAGCTCCTCTGCGGTTGCGGACACAGAGTCGTGTATTGAAAATTTAGTTTCAAAGAGAATGACTATTTGGCTGACTATTTTTAATTTTTGTCTTAAATTTGGCTACACCATGGTGTTGAAGACATTTATAAACCTCGCACCTTATTCCTCATGTGGCAAAGCCCCTAGCGAAATAATATTGGTGCTCGGTCAATAATGATAGTCTTCACCACCTTGGTTTATAATATACTATTTTTATAAATCGTTAAGGTCAACTTTACTGCACTAAATCTCAAAAAAAAGATACAAAAATAGTAATTAAACAAAGGAAGTATCATACCTTCACATAATAACAATCTAATTAATTCAAAAAAATCTGTACTAAATAATAATTGTTTTCACCAGAGTTCGTTAGACTATAAATATAGATCATTATCGACAAAGTCATGACTGAGGATATTTTTTAAATCGTCAGTTCAAGGTTATAATTGATTAATCTACAAGTTAATATAAAACTATCTCCCCAAATTATTCATAAACTAATTTTAAACGTGAAATTTTTCTATTACAAACATAATTATATTGTATCACCCCGTATAATCGGACATTATATTGTAACCCTGAAGGGTAAAATGACAGTAAGCAATGAATTATAGTACACAAGAAAAGTACAGAGTACATTAATCAAGTTTTATCGGCGTAACAAAACTTGTTAAAACGCCTCTTTGAAATAATTACATACATCATGAGCACCTCTTTAAGTACCCAATCTCTTTGAATATACTTATTAGAAGAGATGGAAGATTAACTGCATTATTCTGTAATATAGCAATTTACTATATACATCGTTTAAATATGAAAGAAAAAGTGTATCGTTTTAAAGAGGAGATATAGTAACACTTTTTAGATTTAGGTTTAGGTTTTTGGTTGACACCTTCTGCACTTGTCCGGTAAGATGTTTGGATATCTTATGACAATTTTTTTTTTTGTAATTGTTGGTATTAATTACTTGGTCTTGAATTGCCATCATAAATCCCTCTGTTTCTGTAAACACTGTTCCATCAAAGAGCCACTTACTTGATGCTTGATAAGGTTTTCAATAAAATTTAATCCTCAAACAACACGGCACTGGTATTGGAATATGTGGCATTTGCTGTTTGTATTGCTGTAGTTTTATCCAGAAATTAAATGGGTTTGTCTACATTGCTGCTATTTATTGGAGGTTTTCTTAATTCTACTTCTAAATTGTTTAAAAAAACCCTTGTATAATATATATAAAAAAACAGTTAACGATTTAATTAGTTGAAACACTTTTTATTTGTTCTTTTTCTTAAATCAAATTAATGTGAAAAGAAAAATCTATTAAAATATGAGCATACTCAGTTAAAATAACCATAGTAGACGGTAAAATCATTTATAATTCCCTGACAAACTTATCTAAAGTACTTTTATAAGAAATAATGTTAAAAGGCTGTCGACTTGTCCGCGACAACATAAACCTTTATTAAATGCGATAAATTAAACGTTTATGCTACACAGTTAGAAAATTTAAAATTTAAATATTCCAATTTATTATTTACCAAACCGTAATCCATTAATCTTTATTTATAAATATGTTAGTTTTGAATATGTTGTACGATTTCAAATACTATCTATGAGGTTTTTTTTTCACAGCAAAAACCGTTATCGTTATTTTTTTGCCCTCGGCGTACAAAAAGATAATTTATGTCATTGTCACGTTGTTTGCTGAAACTGTCCACTATTAATTTTCAAGTCTTTTAGATATTTATCAACAAAATAATGGTCATACTATCATGTCAAATGAGTACCGGGAATTAGTCAACGAAACATGAAATGCTCCCACGCCAACCAAAAACCCAATCACCAAAACTGTGTAGGGAAGGATTTTCAGGAATGGACTTCAGCCGTGAATTCTCTTTTATGTCTTCTGTCAACTGAAAACAGATACTTCGAAAGTTCTAATTTAGGTTTTTGGGAAAAAGTCAGATGGAAGACATCAACGAACTTTAAGAAGACATCGAAAAGAAATATGTCCGCTACATCCAGTGCCCTTCTATTTAATGGAGCTAAGATGGGAAGAGCTATGAAGAGACGATGGATTGACACAATGATTGTCATCAGAGCAGGACTCAGACCAGTTCTGACTTATGAAAGGAATGGTGTTATTGAAATAATCGGAGATCGCGAAATACAAACAGTGAAACTCAACGAGGTAAAAGAAAAAGGAGGGAGGTTAAGCGTGATAGAGATTTAACCAACTTTCGACGGAGGTCGCCATATTGAGAAGCCACATTAGTCATCAATTCTTGTGTCAATATAGGTAACCTTAATATACTGAAATGTGTCAAATTGGAAAGCCACGTTAAAAAAATAGTGATTATCAGTATTAGAAAGGTTATTTATGAGTATAAGTATAAATTCAAGTTGATATTGAGTTGTACAATAGTGTTATAAAGTTTTTGAATGTACCAAAATCTGGTTTGTTTACGGAAGTCGGCCATATTCAGAAGCCACTTTGGTCGATGATTCTTCATATTGTTATGTTCTCTCCTCTTTCCTTTTTACCGCGTCGGTAAAACTAAATAACTATACGCAGTGCCAATATTACGTAGAAAAGAAAACCAACAATTGAAATGGGAAGCAATATTAATTAATGGAGGAGAAAAAATAATGGATGGAATTCATATACTCTACAGAACAGTAACGTCACATGTATTTTACATAAGCCTTACACCTAAGGGTGGAAAAAGCTATGATTATATGTATACTCCGTTTCACATAAGAAGAAGCCATGTGAAGTTTGCCAACTGTCTTGCGCAGACACCAAAATTGGTCTATTTATCTATGTCGCCTCGTAACGGCCGTTTCAAGCGATTGGCGTTACAAAAGATGTTTCATACCGACAGCTTTTTTATTATTGATATTTGAGGTTGTATTTGAAGCAATTATTTACTGTAGAATAGTTTTGATTTTTTAACATTTCAATATCTCGAGAAGCTTCGAAGTATTCCCTAATATGTTTTATTCAAACTATACAAATGATGACCTATAAAAAACGTTAATCTACTGATTTGAAGTCCCATGTCAATTTTACAATATGGCGTTGGTTTTGACTTCAAATTCGCGCATAAGACTGCAACTTCACGGGAGTTCTTCTTACGTGAAGCAGGGTCTAGATTGAGGTCGTGATTATGTCGACCATTAAGCGCTTGATAAAGAAAATAAAGATGAATATTTTCAATAAATTTCAATCCTCACACAACAGGGCACTACTATTGGCATTTGCTGTTTGTATTGCTATCCTTGTTTTGGAATGAGAGAATCGGTTTCAATATTGGATTCAAGTATAGTATATGACAGTATAGCGGGTTATTCATCTAGCTAGACGGTAGATGGTAAGTTTTATCCCGAAATCAAATGGGTTTGATTTGAAGTCCAATGTCAATTTTACAATTAGGCAATCCAGTGACCTGTCAAATAAAATTCAATATGGCGACACAGGGCAAACAAATGTGATTTAATACATTTTATCTAATTCCGCTATCAAATGTGACACTTTACGTCACTCCTTGACGTTAGGTAACGTCACATTTTTCATAACCTTCATATATCAGTTATGAAAAGTAGTTATGTAAAAACTTTACGTAACTGTTTATGTTTCAACATAGAGATACCACATAAGTTTCAAAGAATAATTCATTAATTAGGTAGGTACTGTCAAAACTGACAATTATTTCTTTATTTAAACTGTACAATTAACCCATTATTTTAATTCAATAGTATTTTGAGATTTATAAACAGTGAAAACATTATTCAGGACACAGTTATTTAAAGTAAGTCAATTTTCTGGGTGAATACATCATAGTAACAATAGTAACACCATTTGATTCCACTTCAATATTATCATTGTAATTGAAGATTTTATTGAATATTATGAAAGCGCGGAATTAGATAAAACGTTGTACGTAAACACGTTATGAAGAGAGCGACATTGTTCAACACGCGTAATTTGCAGAACTCGCTAGCGCTCGTTGAACAATATCTATTAGACCGTGGATTTTGGTATACATAAGTGTTTGTTTTGGAGAAAAGTGCTTTTATTTTGCTTTGGTATCTCTATACTAATAATATACAATAATAAGTTCAGTTTTATAAAACTTTTAAGCTGGGTATATCAATTTAGGACCAACTTTTGGTTGTGTACCTATATAAGAACATTCTTTTTTTGTTAGTGGTTTTTAGACTATCAAGAATTATTATTTAATATTTACGGGTAAGTACACACTGACTAAAACATATACAATATTATAATGAAAGTGAAACTTTTATGAAATTGCTGGCATTGAAATTTCACTTGCTTGAATTGGAAGGTGATATCTGCAGTATTCAACTTTTATGCTTACGGATTTCAGGAGTGAAACACTTACTTCAAAATGCTAACAACTTGTATTGTAGTCAGTTGTGGGAGCCGTTCAAACCGAGACCAAGTAAGCTTTTTTAAGGTCCCAGCTGTTTTAATGAACACATTTTTGGTGCACAAGAATGAATTAAGTAAGAAGCGTAGAGAAATGTGGTTAGCAGCAATCAATAGAGATGATTTAACAGAATCGAAAATCCAATATCAGGCTGTATGTAGCAGGCATTTTGTTTAGTTTTGTTCAACAGTAAAAACACAAGAGCTTTTTTTTATCGGATAAATTTACGAAACAGTTTTGTCAATCACTAATGTCAGTTTTTCCAGCAAATTTAGTGATTGGCAAAACTTTGAGTTAAAGTGAAATTTATCCGATAAAAGAAAAGCTCGAGTGTTTTTTGGCAAGATAAATTAACGACAGAATATTGAAATTATAAGTAACCAAACTTGCGACTCATTGTCATTGTATAAAAGTGACGTCCGCTTACTAGATATTGAGGAAGAGGAGTTTTTATCGCGATAAAAAAGGATGCACCTTTTTTATCGGTGTCAAAGTGACAATAACATTTCCAGGTATATGACATTTTAACATTGGAGTTAATTTATCAATGATAATATTTATAAAAACTGAGAAAAGTGATATATTCTAAATAAAAAATACTAATCGAATGAACAATATACTAAACACTAATAATAGCTATTTGTGTATTAAGAGCGGAAAGTGATACTTTGCCGCTTGAGGCAGAGAGTTGCCCGCGCGAGGCGTAGCGGAGCGCGGGCAATCTGCCGAAAGTGGCAACGCACTTTCTGCTCGAATTGCACACAAGATTTTTTCTACGATCACCTTATTTTTAAACAAATAATTTAAAAAAACATGAAAAGTACACTTTATTAGAATGTGATGTTGAAAACATGTAACAATTATTGTTTTTCGTATTTACCTCTGGATTTAGTTGGCAGAAGATTAAGAGTAATATTTTTAGCAAAATCTGCTATATCTGGAGGTGTGCTTGAAAATTAACTGTCACTATCCATTTTTCAAATAGCTATTTATAAACAGACAACTTTTTTATAAACTAAAAATGAAATAATGACGTTTCATTAATTCCATAGTCTACTATTTTCACAAAATAGTAGGTAGGTACTTAAATATGCAATTACTGTTGCATCTAGGTGTATAATGCATTGCCTACCTTCTGACTGATATATTTCTACTACGTAAACTTGTCCGTATAAATCAATACTATGAAAATAGGAATCTGCAAAAACGATCAAGAAAATTGTCAATCTTAACAACGTTATATTTGTAATAAGTTGTAAATATTAATTTTTATCTTGAACTAAGAAATAAATCCTTCACTGTAGTATTGAATCAAAATAATAGCAATGTATGAGGTTTAAATTATTTTATAATTTCAATAAAATTAAACATATAAAATATACACCTCCATCTATTTGTTGGTAGCGTAACCTGCAGCGTTGTAAATCCAGTAACTTGTATAAATTGTAGACGTCAGTCAAATTATATAGGAATATTTATTAATTTCGTTCGAAATATCTTCAAATATTAATATTTCAACTAAAATATTCGGACTGCTCTACATTTTGTTTTAATATATCTATTATTTACTACCTTTCTTTAGTTTATTGTAAATGAAAACAGGCGAGCGGAAAAGTACGCTCTAGAGCGTAAATAATGTCAATTATGACAGATCGCGGAAAACATCAACTTTGCGGTTAGATTTGAGTGTGCAAAAGTCTACTTTGGGTAGTGATCGTAGGAAAAAATATATTAAATTGAAGCAAAATATACTAATAAATTCGACTAAAAAGTCTTGAGCACTGTTTATGACTGAATAGACAATACAAAACTAACCCATATGTCTAAATTGTTTGCCCTGCTCGGCCATATTATGTCACGTGATCTGAATTGCCTAATATATATGGCGTTGGCTTTGACAAGTTCGCGCCTACGACTGCAACTTCACGTGAAACAAGGTTTAAAATTGTATAAAATATACAAATTGATTAGTGAGACACATCAAATGTCAGCAGCTTCTTCTCTTCCAGAGTCAGGTAATAATTTTCCTCCACATCTCGGCCACTTTGAATGGACTGCACCCCTTATACCAACGTGTTTTTTATAGTCTTATAGTCGATTTGCAATGCCAAATTTGAGACATATTTTTATCTGCGTAAGTATAGAGGACAATTAGTTTCTTACATGATCAATTCCCGATAGATTTTCGTCAGAATGTATGTAAATAAAAAATCGCCTGTGGTAAAATCAGTACTGTTTGGTGGATCAACCATCAAATACAGTTTGCTAATTAATATTTGTTGTCGATTCTTTTTCCGTTAGTTCAACATGGAAAACAGAGTAAAATGTACTGGATTAAACCAGTCATTGTAGAGTAGTTCTAGGTTAAAGATTACCTCGCAGATGCTAAATCGGATCCTACACGTACGACAGGTGGAAAATCTAGATAAAAATGGTTTTAAACTATTGAAATGTTAAGGAAAAGGTGGATACGATGGTATAAAGGAAAATACAACGGTAGTTTGTGAGCGAATCATAATCAAATCTTTATGCTCTTCGACCTGAAGGTTGAATTTTTTTCTGTAAGACACACTAAGCAATAAAACGTATTAATTTTCGTAAGTTGTATGCGTTTAATACGTGTTGTCATTGACCTTGCACTCGATGGCACTCTTCTTGATAGCGGGGAACGAGTTTTTCCATTTCGTGTGATGAAAAAGAAGCACAAGCGGCGAGTTAGGTATATAGGGCGAAAGTTACTTAAATCAAATAGGTATCGAGTAAAGTCGAACCAGTTCAGTTTTAAAGATGGACTATACTTCTTTCGATAAACACAAAACTTTTAGATCGTTTCGGCTAATTATAAACTATTTATAGTCATTTAGTGAGCATAAAATAAATACACCCATTAAGATCTACTCACTGCTGTATATTATCATGATATTTACACATCTTTTCTTTCAAAATATCTCTTTTCAAAGCCATTGAAACATGGTTTTATGAGCTTACATTTTTCTATAATCTAAATGGTATTTCTTTCTTCAAAGATATTCCTTTAATAGCTTATACGTTGAGTACGAGGGTAGCTCAATAAATAATACACATTTTTGTTTAAATCTGGTTTAATGTTAATTGGTTTTATATAAACAAGAGTCTGGGAAAGAAGTGGAGGTATCTGAAAAGTAGGAAGGTGTAATGAATGTATCGTCGATGGATACTTGGTAGATTATAGGTGTGGAAGGGCCTCTGAATAGGTTGTGGTTCTGGTCACTCGGTGGGTCATCTAACAGGAATAAAACATAAAATTAAATTTATTGTTTTGACCAAAAGGCATCACACCTTCCCCTTTTACAAAAAGAATAAATTCCGTTGAACTTCCTTTCCCCCTAATGAGATGAATTTACAAATCTCTTAAAAATAAATGATTATTAAATAATGTCATTAACCCACGGCTACATATATTTATAAACTAATGTATGTCCATTGTCTTTAAAAATTGTTTACGATAACTTAGTTGTTTGTCGTGTTTATTTATGTTCACTTAATGTTTTTATTACTTATTATCCGAATTTATTTACTATGTATCACTAATTGTTTATGGTGTTTGTTATTACACTATTCATAATTGTTTGTAAACACACTCGCACTTTTGATTCTTTTAAGTAATTTTACATTAAGGGTATAGTCTGTTTTTGTGTATTTCTTTCATCACACCTGATTCTAATTTGATTTTACAGTTAACCTCACTCACCTCTGTGACTGTAAATGGACCTATATATTGAGATTCAATTTGGTTCTATTTTCCCTCTTTACTAAAACTGAATTCCCAATTTTAAAATCAACTGGATTAGTTACCTTACTATTTTGGCTGTGTCTACTCAGTTTATATTGTAACTCATTCTGATATTAATCAATATTATAGCATGGCTCAATGTCGTTCGTGAGATTCTCGGGTAAGTCAGCACGTCTACCAAACAATAATTTAAATGGCGTATAACCATGATAAGAGCTTGGAGTCGTATTATAACAATAAGTAAGTAATTTGCACCATTCATCCCAGTCATCCTTACTTTCATTTATAAAATGTCTAACATACTTATTAAGCGTTCTATGTAATTTCTCACAACCTCCTATAGATTGATGATGATATGCTGTTGATTTCTTCTTATCTCCCTCTTCATTTGTCTTCTGTACGTTTTGTTAACGGACCATACGAATTGTAGTACCAAAACAACCACAATGATGTAGATGAGAGTCTTCACCTCCAGGTTTGCTTCCATTTTCTCTTCTTGGACTATAAAATTACTGTTGACCACACCATTTTCCTGGACCTCTTGTATTGTGGCTTTACCACCCATCTTTCACAGAATTACAATTGTTTGCAGGATCGCCATGTAATGAATGTATCGTCGATGGATACTTGGTAGATTATAGGTATGGAAGGGCCTCTGAATAGGTGGTGTTGCTGGTCACTTGATGGGTCATCTTACAGGAATAAAACCACTACCTGTAGCACTGGGACACGTTCTGTTTATCGTTAGCATATTTATACGACGAGTCAAGTTCATCATAAGTAAATATAAATAATACTATTTATGTTTATTTCATGCTATGAACTTGACTTCGTACGTGCAACCTTCCTAATTCTTATTAGCTTCAAGGGTATTTATGTCTTTTAATTAAATATTTTAATTAAACTTATTGGTTTGACCAAAAAGGAACCCCAAAGAGTAAGTTTATGCCACATGTGACCCTTTGTACGTCCTACCAAAGAGTTTTCCTCCTAGGTTATCGTTCATCCTCTCCTTTCCAGGTCACAGGTCACAAGGAGACATCTTCTTTATATCGGCAGGTCAAGACTCACCGAACATACACTCTCTCATTGACGATAACTCCGCATAAGACATGACATGACTCTTTGTATGGAGGTGTTTCCTTAGTTGACATGGGCGTAGGTTGAGTGTAATTCAATGTCTGTCGGGGCATATAGCCCGGATAGTAGTTGTAGTCATCGATCAAGTTTTTGAAACACAATAGATTTGCACAGAAGCAGTAAAAATGACAAAAACAAACTAAGAGAATGAAAAAATGAACTGATTTAAGAAAGTACCATGTTGAATTGTATTGCTACGACTAAATGTGTGATAATAGCTGAAAAAATCGATGATAAACTGGATTGGTTGACGTCGTAAAATCCGGCTGCTGAAAATATAGGTCTCCATTCGTCGATGTATTTAACCAATAACATCAAATGGTCTTTATCGACGTCAGATTTGGAGCTTTCATGTAGAAGGTAACATGTTTTTATCAAAGATTGTCCGTTGATTTCCACCGAGTTACAGGACATGGTCAAAACCACCAAGAAGAGCTGAAAAAAACCAAACAAAAATAAAAGATTCAAGAACTTTCCGTAGTCTAAAAGTTTTCCTGAAGAAGTGTTGATGATTCTGGTAAGGATGGGTCGTAAGGAAGGTCGCCGAAGATCAGTAGTCACCAATAATATGGCTTGTCGCGTTCGTAAATTCCTCAATTTCTCTACATCATCAACACGAAGATCCTATTTTTTTTAAGAACTGGGGGTCTATTCACTAACAGTGAGAGCTCTTACGAGACACACTTATAAATGCGGGCTATATCATAATTTGCAATTTCGAGAGAGCTCGCATGCGCACTTTTTAAGTGTTTATTCTCATAGGAGCTCTCACTGTTAGTGAATAGACACCCTGGGTGGTTTTTGGATGAAAGTCGCTAGGTGTTCAATTGAAGATGAGGACGTGTACCTACCCAGTTTTTTTTAAGGATCCGTCCCTTCACCGGCACCACCTCAGCCTCCTGGGCTCATTGTGGATACTCCTAGTGTTCTGACTACAGCCTATTTAGCCAATCCGTTCCCTGTATTAGCTCATACAGGTTCGTTGCTGGTTGGTTGCAGAGCTCTTCTGGAGTCATTTGGGGTCTACCATACAGTATCTGCCTCCTGTGGTACAGCGTCTCACAGTTGCATAGTATATGCAGAACTGTTTCGGTATCCTTTTTGCAACTTCTGCATGTAAGGTCTCCGTTAAACAGCCCAATTTTGTTCAGGTGCTCCTTTATGGGAAAGGGTCCCATAAGTGGCCCCGTTATGGTGCTTAGTTTGTTCCTGCTCATTGAGAGCAGTTCTTTTGCTACTGTTCCGAGTCGCCAGTCTTCTAAGTTCTTCGCCGCATTCCCATACCAGCCGAGATGTTACTTTAGAGCTCTGAAGTGCTCAAAGGGCAGCTTGACTGTCACTGTAGATCCTGATCTGCCTGTTGATGTAGGTTATCATGTTATCTGCCCTTGCACATGCAAGTATTGCATAGACCTCCAAGCGAGACGATTCCTTCATATTTGCTAGACTTGCTGTATATGCCCGCTCCGGTGCCGAGCTCATTCTTTGATCCGTCTGTGTACCAGATCAGTTCATTCGCTCTACTGAGTGGTGGTGCGTTCTCTTCCTCAAGCTCCTTTCGATCTTTCATGACAATCTCGAAGTTCCCTGTTAGTGTTAACCAGAAGTAGTAGAGAAACCAAATTATCACACTTTTTTTAGGATTATTAACCAGTATGTCAGAATGGTACTAATATAAATTGAATATTCTTTTAAGGTACTGCCAATAGAAATAATTTGATACTTACCACGTATATTATGGGTGCAACGTAATTGATAAATTTCGCTTCTGCAGTAATATCAGTTACATCCAAAGCCAATACGAAATAATACACTATGTTTATAATACAAACAGTAAGACTCGTGAATAAAATACTGCCATACAGACGGTTTGTTTTATCCACAATTGTCTCGGCTAATTTGAATGTGACAATGACTTTTCTTATTATTAAAAAATATCCCGGTTTGTTGATCATCGTATTTAAATACTTTTTCATGAATGTATATCGATTATCCAACCAATTAGTTAGTGTTATATAGTATGTGGTTATCAATATCAGAAATATATTCGTCAAACCTCTGAGGATTAGAATGATTTGAAATTCTTCGTATACCCTCTTGAATGTGTAATAGTATAAACTGGAACAAAAATTATATAATGTTAGTTTATTGATTTGCCAGTTTATTTATCTGTTTTTGGAACTTTAGTTCTTTACGTCAGGTTAGGTTTGAGCGACCGGGGGTCGCGACGCAAAAGATCTGACCGTTACGTTACGTTATGTTACGTTGCCTCGTTATGTGCCTTGCTTGCGTGCGTGTGCTCTCTCCTGAGTCTCTCTCTCGTTTACGAAGCAGCGATTCATATGCTTCGGCTGGGAATCGAACCTGGGCCGCCCGCGTGTCAGGCGAGCATTCTACCACTAAACCACCGATGCTACATTAAAATTATATGCAAAGCTGGTATTCGCAGTGCTGGTGATCTACTGGAATTTGTTCGGATAAATTTTTACTATTATTTCCACAATTTTTTTGCGCGATTGATCTTTTTTGTTTATTTACAGCATCGGTTGTCAGGACGGTAGGTTGTGTTAACTGGTTTCTAAGTTTAACACGTCGGTAAGTGATTTACTTACCGTTCAGACGTCGAAAAGTGATAAATAGCATAAAAACAATGTCACCAAAATGCAAAATATATTTTAAACTGATCGAGAAGTATAAATGTCACTTTTGACATTTCGTTCATTTCGAAGAAATTTAAATTATTTTATTCGGAATTTATTTCAATACGATCGCGCAAAAAATGGTATAAGCATCTCGAAAGTTAAGGGTAATTACAACGTTTGCATGTAGATTCCTCTCGTAAAATTGGACAAAATGATATGAGGATTAAGGGGTCTAGCACATTTACTTTTCGAAATACAGGGTGTTGAAATTTTGAAAACTTGAATGTTTTAATTCGATAACTTTAAAATGGGTGGATAAATTGATTTGACATTTGGCAGGTTGTTTTTAAATGTAAAAGGGCATACTTTGATAGAAATAGTAGTTTGTGCAACTAGTGTGGAAATGATGGCCATATCGCACGAGAACGAAGTTTGAGCACGACGCCGTAGGCGGAGTGCTCAATCGTTCAAGTGCGATATGGACAATCCACACGAGTCAAACAGCATATTTTTTCTACGACCCACTCAAGAAAAAAATCTAGAAAATAAAAATTTCTATAAACTGTAATATAACTTCAAATTGAAAATTTAACAATTCAATTTTATGTTTCCACTGATTTTTTTGTGGTAAACGTACAGTTCTTGAATGCCCAATTTGTATAATGCTACGGTTTACCTTTTTAAATATACGATGCTGTTATAAGTAGATGTTGCCAGTCGGACTCCCTCATGAAGGGTACCGTACCATTATCTATAATAATGAATATTCTGCTAAATATTTTAAACGTCTACCTGTTTTCGTTATTAATATCAAGCAGAATAATTATTTAAAAATAAAACTAACAATTAAAAAAAAACTTCTTCACGGGGAATCGAACCCGGGTCTACCGCGTGAGAGTCTGGTTTGCTTACTACTCGACCACCGAGGAATATGCAAATTGTTTATCTATAACGTCATACGTATTACATAATTTTTGCTTAAAAAGAACTAAAGTTCCTACCGTGTGTCCCGCGACTCGTACTCCAATTTATTTAATTTTTTTGGTTGGTTTCATTCTTAGTTTGTTTTATATTTTGTTTGTTACGCTTTCATTCCTCACTACTCAACCATTCATCATGAAATACTGCTTGTAGTCACACTGTCTGAGGTGGAGAAAAGGATATAGGGTATTCAGAAAAAATGCTGATCCGTAGGGATATAAAAATGAGTTTTAAAACTTAACTACTCAACTGGTCATTATTTTTAAACTAAATTTCATCCACTTTTCGATGGCTCTTAGCGCATATTTAAGGTAATCAACGCAACTAAAGCTGCGGGTAATAAGTAGTGATAAAATACCTGTAAGCCGTGTGCAATATTGTCCCAATTATCAGAATCATTTTCAGCGAGATTTTCCACATTTTTTCATTTTCGAGATAGTCGCAAGTGTTCAAAATATTTTCGAAAGTATGCATAGTTTCAAACAATTTATTCCATTGTTTTCTTTTCTTCAGCATCAAAGATACAAGAAGATATAAGATAAAAACGCTGTCGCTGGCTGTCAAAAGCAATGACATTCCTCTGATCGTAGGATGGCGCTTTTCGTATATAACACCGTGGACTTTAAAAGAAAAAAAAGTCACTATAACAATCAACACCGCTATTAATAACCCAAAAGCTTTATAATAATAACCTCTTTTTGAACCATGTTTAGTTTGGTTGAAAAAATACGTGATTCCAAAAAAATTAGCAGCTTTTAAATAATTAGTCAACAATTTAAAATCGGAATTAATTGGTGGAGGCGCGGCCTTCTCCGTTTCGTATATATCCATCGATTTTTCCATTTTGTACCTTACAAACGACTCGTCTTGAATAAATTTTCAATTAAATAATTGTAATGAATAGTCGAAGCACTGTTTTAATCAATATTCAAGAACTAGTTATGCAGTTTCTTTTTTTATCAAACCATCATGCTATATGTTTATTGAAATACAGGTTTTATATATTTTGATATATCTGTACGAATGAATTTATTAAATATTAATTATATAACCAATCGTAACTGATGGAGTGTATCACGCAAACATTTCAAATATCTCGATCGTTTTTACATCATTAAGGAGTATATGTTCATTCCATACAATTCACAGCTGGTTTGTAGGATGAGAAAAAGAAGAAGAATACGTTTAATTTCACTCTCAGTGGAACTTGAATTTATTCAAATTATAGGCTAAGTAATATAGAGCGTACAAACTGTGGAACAGTGTTAATTCAAACCTACCGATTTTTCTTTTAAATAAGTTTTGAGTTTAAATAATATATGTATATATAATCATAAACCCGTTTGTACCCGCTGTGGGTGTCGGGTGTGTCGCTTATTCGTGGACAAACTTCCGCCATTCCTTTTTATTTCTAGCTTTTTTCGCCGCCTTTGTCCATGTAATTCCTTTTTCTTTTAAAATTTCGGCTATTGTGTTATCCCATGTTTTCTTTGGGCGACCTCTTTTTCTCTTGCTTACTTCTCTAGTTTACCAAATCATTTTTGCTGGTCTACTGTTCTCCATTCTACAAAGGTGCCCAAACCATCTAAGCTGCTATTTTTCGATTGTTTTTAGTATTGGTTCTATGTTTAGGTTTTCCCTTATTATTTCATTCCGCACTCGATCTTTTCTGGTGACACCTTTGACCCTGCGTAAATACTTCATCTCTGTTGCTTGTATTCTGCTTTTGAGTGAGTTTGTAAGTACCCAGCTTTTACTACCATGCACAAGGATTGGTCGAAAGACTGACCTGTACACATTCAATTTGGTTTTAGTTGCAATTTCTTTTCTTCCCAGGAAATTTAGATTTAATGAGTAATATACTTTGACTGCTACACTTATTCTTTCGTTCACTTCTGCTTCCTGTTTTCCATTGTTTAGTATATCTACTCCCAGATATTTGAAACTCTTCACTTGCTTTATCGGCATTTCATCAATTTCTATATTAAGGTGCTCTTCTTCTTGTCCCACCACCATTATTTTTGTCTTTTCCATATTCATATTCATGTTTCGTAGTTTCAATATATGCTTCCATGTTATTAAATTATGTTTCAGCTCTTTTTCGTTTCTAGCAAACAATACTAAATCGTCGGCAAAAACGCATTCAGTTATTCCAACTACTTCCATATTTCTATAACCTATTTGAATTTGTTTAATTTCTGTTTTTACTTCATTCAAAATATCATCCATTATCATTATGAATAATGCCGAGCTAAGTACTCCTCCCTGTCTTAATCCTTCTTTTGTTATGAAATCATCGGACTCTTCATTATCTTTCCTTACCCGGTTTCTGGTTGTTTCGTAAATGCATTTAATGTTATTTCTTAGTTTTGATCCAACTCCTCTTTGTTGTAGATTTTTCCATATTTGATTTCTGGGGACGCAGTCAAAGGCTTTTTGAATATCTATAAAGCCGAGATACATTTTTTGAGTTATTCTCAATTTTTTGTCAATTACTTGTTTCAATGTAAATACGTGGTCTTGGCTACTCCTTCCTTTCCTATAGCCGCTTTGGGATTCTTACAACTGTTTTTCTATTATTTTCCTAAGTCGAGTCTCTAAGATACTTTCGTAAACTTTCAATGTTATACCTCTATAATTGTTACAATTAGTTTTTTCTCCTTTTTTGAAAATTGGCAATATAATACCTACTTTCCAATCTTTCGGATTTTTTTTTCTTTCTATATTCTTTGAAACAATTCAGTTTAAATAATAACTTCCTTTAAAACGTTGATTTCATACAAATTGTATGTTTTAACTGTCGTTACGAGCCGACATAGACAAACAAGACCAATTTTGATTTCTGCGCAAGACAGTTGACAAATTTCACGTGGCTTCTTCTTATGTGAAACTCAGTGTATCATTTTAACATCTTCTTCTTCTTTTCTAGATCCTTTTGCCCTTTCAAGCGTCGGATGTGGATTCCATGTCCTGTACCCATTTCTTTCATGTCTTTGTTTCCATGTAATGGGCTTAAACTGTCTCCTTGTTTTGTTCCCTTATACATTTCCAATTCTTCTGACTTTTGCCTGCAATTTGTACCTTGGCTTTAATTGTATTGTATACACTTTTAATTATGTTTATAAAGGTGGGTGGAACTTCCAATTCTTCCAGGGTTCTCCATACTTCCCTTCTATCTACTGTATCAAAGGCTGCTTTTAGATCTATAAATGTAAGGTACATTTCTTCTCCCTCTTCTATTTTTCTTTCGATTATATTCCTCAGTATATAAATATTATCATTTGTTTGTCTTCCGGGTCTAAAAGCTCCCTGTTCTTCTCCTTATTTTGGTTCTACATATTCTCTTAATCTTTTTTCTCATCATTTTAACATAAGACGACCAAAAGTGGCTTTGTGGGTTGCCTTATGTTTTTTCTAGTCTCATTCATCTAGCAACGAAAAATGCGTAGGTATAGACTCGAGTTTTTAAATGCATGCATTGAAAAGCGTAGTCATTAATGCCCCAAAAAGTTGGGTACTACGAAATATTTTAATATCTCAACCTAGAAATGGCATGTAAAATATGCTTCGGAGGTTTGTGGACGTTTTGCTTAGGTAGTCCCATTTCCCCACTTTACCCTATTAAAAAATCCCACATCTTTTATGTATGTATTTTGGGGTGACATTCACTGAGACCTAAAAGATCTATTGTGCCCCCTTACTTCTACTTAGTTTCTGAGAAGAGTCTCAGAAACTAGTAGCTCCTTTAGTCCTATTTCCCGGAGGAATTTTAGGATGTCTGCAGGCTTCAACTTAGGTAAATGTTCCTCTTCTATCCAGTAATCTCCCAGGTGCTGTGCTCGAGGATTCTAAATTGCTGTGCAGTTGGAAAGTATGGATGGAGGTTTCTTCTTCATTTGATCTCAACAGGTTGTATTCACCCAGAAGAGTCTTTGATTGTATAATCACTACTAGTACTAGATCTTTCCAAAGGTCAGATCTTCTCTTTTACTGGGCTTTACGTATTTCTTCCAATATTACATTGGGGCTGACTCCGCAAAAGGGTTCAGGCCTCCAGAAAGGTATTTCAGTCCCCCTCTTTGCTAGTTCATCTGCTATTTCATTTCCTTCTATTCCAGTGTGTTCTGGAATCCATAGTAAGGTGACTATCCCACATTTTACCCCGAACAATAAAAAAATTCAAGCAATGAGGACACCTTTTTTAAATTTCCCATTTTTCGCTATATTCCTCATCATGGTTCTCTATACATATTCAATGACAGTGAAAGTATTTTGTACCAAGTTCAAGTGCACTGCGTGTTAAATTTTACTGTGCATTATACAATATGCTACTTCGTTGTTGATAGTAAATCATTGGAATTGCGCAATTTGTAAACTTGACTTTAACAATGAGATCGAGTTATACAAAAAGACGCAGGAAAAATATTTATAGTAAAAGAAGCAGAAGACATTTTGTTTTTATTTAAAAATATTCAACTATGTGCAATGTGAATGTACAAAAAAGTCTTCCTTTTTGTTTTTTGAAGAGTAGAGCTAAGAATCAGAAGTGGGTCAACAGAAGTGTCATGGTTCTATGGAGATCAAACGAGCGGGAAAATTAAAATCCAATATATTTCTCAGTCCTCAAATGGGGCAGCTACCAAAATAATTAACGAGATTGAATCTAGCTCTTGTTTCAAGTAGTAACAAATTTTCCTGGAAAGCATAAGGGAGGGGATTACATATAAGAGTTGATAGAAACTATGATTTCAAATTTAATCAGATTTAGGTGGTGTAGGGTTGCTGTACCCTACCAACCAAATCTATCTAAAGGAACTTTTAGCTAGAATGTCCTACAAAAGAAAAAGTACAATTAGATTAGTGATAAGCAAAGCCAGATCAGGACAGTCTGGATATCGGGTTCATTTTGCTTATCCTGTTTTGTTCCTGTTCTTGCTCAAATACTTGATGTATAGACATTGAATCTGCTTATTCCATCTCAGTCGTCTCAATTACTACAATGGGAAAGACCACTAAGAGATGAATTCCTTTCAAATATATTTCAATCAATTAATAATGATGTTAGATCAGTGTCCTGGCGTTTTGAAATCAACAACTAATTCAAAACTGAAAAATTTTCGAATCAAATGGGCGGTGCTATGACGTACTAACCCCAAACATAGTGGCCTCAGTGTCGGAACCTTGGCTTGAGTTGTCCAGGACAAGGCTCTCCTGCACATTTAGTAGTAGTAGTAGTAACCCCAAACATTATAACGATTAGGATTAGCTGGAAACTGGACGACTCAAGGTCTATAGGCGTACAGGATCTAGTACGTCATACTGAATTACACCAATAATAGCAGCGTTTACAAAGGGCGCGTAAAATTTTATATTTGAAATTAAAATTATTTAATTTAATACATATCTTTCGATGTAACAAATCTATTCCCTAGTATACCTCCTGATGAAACTATCACTCTTGTTGATAACTTGCTCACTTACAAAAATACTAATCCCATAATTCAGTGTGATATTATAAATTTATTAAGAGTTTGTTTAAATCAAAATTATTTTCATTTCAACGGAAAGGTTTATAGCAGTAAAGAGGGTTTGATTATGGGCAACCCTCTCAGTGCCCTATTATCAGAAATTTTCATGGATAATATAGAAAAGATAATTCATAAACACCCCCTTAGTGAAAAATTTGTTTACTGGCACCGATATGTAGATGACAGTTTAGCTTGCTTCATTGGTACTACGAGACAATTAGATAACTTCATTACTCATATTAACTCAATACATAAAAATATCAAATTTACAGTAGAAATTGAACAAAATAAGTCCATAAACTTTCTAGATCTTACAATTTCAAATATAAATAATAGACATCACTTTTCTATATTTCACAAACCATCACATACAGACATTACAATTCATAATAGTTCAGTCCACCCAATCAGTCATAAATTAGCAGCTTTCAATAGTATGATACCTACATAGACTTTTAACAGTTCCATTGAATATTGACAATTACAATAAAGAACTAAATATAATAAAACAAATAGCGGTTAATAATAGTTACGATCCAAATTTAATTGACTTGACAACATCATAAATAAAAAGATACGAAAACATACTCTAGAACAAGTATTTCCTTCTGATAAAAACAAAAATACCCAATTCAAATGCTTAACTTACTTTGGAATACCATCCTTGAGAATAAAATCATTTTTAGAAACTTTAGACTTGAATATTTGCTTCAAAACCGACAACAATTTATCCAAATTCATTAAAAACAACAAATCCAAATCTTCAAAACTAAATAAATCAGGAGTTTATAAATTAAGATGTGGTAATGACGACTGTGATAAAATTTATATAGGTAGAACTTTCAGGAATTTTAAAACTAGAATTTCAGAACACAAACGTAGTTATGACAACCAAAAATCAGATTCCATCTATTCAAATCATTTATTAGCAAACCAACACTCTTTCGATTCAAATTTTGAAATTTTGCATATAGAACCTAAATCCTTCAAATTAAATCTTTTAGAAGCCCTAGAGATAAATAAAAACAAATATTCAGATAATCTTCTTAACGACCAACTTGATATTAACAATTCTCCATTATTAAACCTTTTTACCTAGAAAGGTTCCTGTAGGATTGTTGTGAATGAGTTACCAGGTAAACTTGTTAAATACTTTAGTTAATCCCATATTTAGACAAATTCATTTCATTTCCTTGTAAATAGATTATAATTTTATTGTTAAATATCCGTATAATTTAGTATTAAGGCACTGTATAAATAGAAAGTTTCTCATTATACCTCCATTCGTTTGAAAAAGCTACTGTGTTAGCGAAACGCGTCACAACTTTAAGGTTAAATATAATGTAGATTTAACAAAATAAAATTGTTTGATTTCATAATTTAATACATTAATCATATTGTGAAACAAAAAGATATATAAAATTACATCATATAGTAGTTTTCAAGAAGCATGATGCTGTATCTGAAAATAAGGGGCCTTCCGTCTTCCCCATTAACAGAGGAAACTAAAAATCCAGGATAGTTTTTTCCACTTAAAGCGTTCTCTACAACTTTTTGAATATGTCTCGATGACTACTTTATCCTGCTGCTTTAGTAAGAAGCATCCAGTGAATACAAAATATAAACTAGATCCTCTTAATCTGTTTTTTCACTTGAATAAATGGCCCACTAATCTGATATAGTATATTATAGACAAAGGTAGTGAAGACTATTATTATTGACCGAGCACCAAGATTATTTCGCGAAGGGCTTTGCCCCGAGCGAAATAAGATGCGAGGTTTATAAATGTCTTCAACACCATGGTGTATATACAATTTTTTCCACTACTAGATAAATTTAAAACAAAAATTAAAAATAATTTACAAACGCACCACGAGAAGCGTTTACTCCGTCGTCTGACTCATAGGTCTGACTGACAAGTACACTGTCAGTTGTCGATATATTATGAACGTACTCGTTATGTCATCAGTCATTTTTGGTTGAGCGCGAATTTTAAACTAATGGTATTTTTATTCAAATAATTTTATCTTGATGGGTAATTTCATGCAGCAAATATATTAAAGACAATCAATATTAAAGACAATCCTGGATAATTAAAATTATGTTATGGTTAGTAATAGAAAATTATTAACCACAAATAGAGAAATTCAACTTCTCAGTTGGCTAGAAGAAGCAATAATTGTCAACTTCACAGCTAGTAGTGGAAAAACTATATTATCCACCCTTAACTAATAAATTTATTTATACATCAACCACTTTCACGAAATCAGATAACCCAAAACAAACACAAATTATATAAAACAAGTAACATATACTTTATATTTATATAATAACCAATAACATGCAACTGATACGTGTCAATTCTTAATAAAAAAAATCTACCCTTATTTTTAAAATTATTATCGATGGAACTATAGCACTGCAGAAAAATAAAATGAAGGTTTCAGCTAAAAATATGTCGGCAGCTAAGCAAAATTTCACTGAAAGCTACAAACTTGTTTTAAAAACTATGAGGGTGATTAGATGGTTCGGTTTGGGACCTTTAGCGGGAACATCTAAGTATTTAGCGGTACTTTTTGTATGTATTACGTCGGTGGCTGGTGTTTTCGTGTCAATAACGAGATATCAGCAAATGGAGCATCAAAGCCTTATCGTTGGTAAAATGGCGTTCGGTCAAGGACTTTACGAAGCTATTTTCTCGATATACTGCTTCATATACTTCCCATTTTTTGCAAAAGACTGCAAAACGGAATTGATTAACGCTATGTATAAACTTGAAAAGAATACTGCTTCGAATACAAAGTTCAAGGAAGATTTTCATTGGGTTCATGCAAGGATTATCGTAATTGTCCTTTATTTTCTAGCTACTTATCTAGCGGATTTTTACATTTCAATAACAAACAACCGACTCGATCAATTGATAATTTCAACCACTCAAATTACCGCCTTGGCGTGTACTTTACAAATCTTCGCGTACTATTTAGTGATCACCAATTGGCTAAGGAATAAATACGACAGCTATAACTCCATGACTGTGTCTATTTGCGATAAACCTTATATTGGTTTCGAAAAAAAAACTGATAATATTATAAAATATCTGGAAATCAGCAGTAACGTTGTCAAACTAAATAACAAATTGTTTGGAACTTCTGTTTTCACCAGCAACTGTCTTTTTGTTTATAGTACGTTGCATATGACGGTGTCGATTTTTGACCAACGACATGGGCAGGATTTAACTGTTGATATCTTGAAATATATGCAACCAGTTCCATTTGTGGTAAGTTGAATATTATATGAAACAAAATATTACGTTTTCCATTTGCATTTCGTTATTTGGTTGTTTAAAATAGAGGAGTTCAGTCTAAGGACAGTGTTGCCAACAAAAGTGTTTTTTCGGACAAGAATGACAGTTGAGGTCTACCATTCACAACATAAGATTTTTGCTTGTTTTTTATCATTGCGAACAGCTATATTGCTTTATTAAAATAATGAATACACCCCCGAAGCGTATATTTTAAAATTTAAAATGACTTTTTAGCTGAATACTCAACATATCGATGGCCAATAACTCTAGGAACTTTTGGCAAGTCACCATTTCATTTCTTTTATTTTGTCACTAGTTTTGTCAAATTTCAGTTATATTTATTTTTGAATAGATGAGGCTTTTACTTGATGTAGATCCATAGTAAATTATGAAATCAAACAATTTTTATTTTGTTAAATCTACATTATATTTTAACTTAAAGTGACGCGTTTCGCTAACACAGTAGCTTTTTCAAACGAATGGAGGTATAATGAGAAATTCTTTTTTTAATTTCTTGGGAAATTAAACCACAATATTTTTAAATTCTTTATTTCAACGTTTCGGTAGCGTTCCAGCTACCGTTGTCAAGAAAAAATAAGTAGAAATTAAGTAATTTTTTTATCCCTAACTGACACAACACAACAGAAATTTTTTTTTTCTGTTGTGTCAGTTAGGGATAAAAAAATTACTTAATTTCTACTTATTTTTTCTTGACAACGGTAGCTGGAACGCTACCGAAACGTTGAAATAAAGAATTTAAAAATATTGTGGTTTAATTTCCCAAGAAATTAAAAAAAGAATGAATAATATACCACAAGGAACATACAGAAGATATAATGAGAAACTTTCAATTTATACAGTGCCTTAATACTAAATTATACGGATTTCTGATTTCCTAGAGTTATTGGCCACCGATATGTTGAGTATTCAGCTAAAAAGTCATTTTAAATTTCAAGATATACGCTTTGGGGGTGTATTCAATATTTTAATAAAGCAATATAGATGTTCGCAATGATAAAAAACAAGCAAATATCTTATGTTTTGAATGGTAGACCTTAACTGTCATTCTTGTGAGAAAAAAAACACTTTTGTTGGCCACACTGGCCTTAGACTGAACTCTTCTATTGAGATCATCTTCAAGTATGGCTGAATTCCTTAGAAGAAAGAGGCCAGCTGATTAATAGAAGAGTTCAGTCAGTGTGACCAACAAAGTGGTTTTTATGATAGTTAATATCATAGAGAAATAAATAAGAGAGGTGTTGAACGAGTAGTGTTCTGTGGAATAAAGGCAAGCACTAGCTCAAGATCTATGAAAGTATAGTGGAATGCACGAAATAGATTAATTAACTTGTTCTTTTTCAGCTCTACTTGATAGTTCTGGCGATGTCCTGCGATGCCGTAGAAAAAAGTGGAAGACAAGTCATAAAAACCTGCTATCTTTACATGGAAGAATTGAAAGATGCAGCGAATAAGGAACAATTACGATTATTAGCTAGATACGCTCAGCAATGGTGTCCGATTTTTTCAGCTGCTGGATTTTACGACATCAACCAATCCTGCTTGGCATCTATATTTTCCGCTATCATAACCTACTTTGTTATTATTATACAATTCAACATGGTGCTCACTAACGATTAGCATAGAATGGAGTGGTCTGCTTCTTTTCCATTCCTCTTATTTCCCTTAATCTACGCCAGTATTTTAGCACAAGATGTTTTGATTTTATGGAATAAGTTTGGTTTTTTATTAAGATTGATGTGACAATTGCTCTGTGGCATCACAGAACATACACAAGAAAGAAACGACAAGAGATGCCAACTGATAAGTTGGCACTACTGACAGTCCACCTGAGTAGATTTTATATTTGTAATTTGGTTATTTTGTATTGATTTAATGATTATTTTTATTATAAACAGTTAGATAACAACGTGAGGTACAGAAAATGCTTGTTTATCTTATGGCGACTGACAGATGACGTAACGTGGACTTATCCTTGTCGATCGGTAATGTAGAAAAAACGCAGAGGCTAGTCCCGCCATATATAGTCGATGATACTGGTAGCCAGAAAGGATATTTTGGAAATATGTTGTCGGCCCCTGCTGCGGCAAACACATTTTTTTATAAATTAAGACTTAAAGGCTTCAAACAAAGTAAACCAAAGATTTTTTATGTGGTGCTTGTTGCGTTTTCATCTGACCACCCTATATATTAAGCTACAACGCACAATAATCCAAATTAATTCGAAAATAAAATCGTTTTTTTAACGGTCACTGAATAAAAATATTGTTCGAGTATCTACTTTAATTTTGTTGGAATTCCATTGAAAAAAAATAAACAAATCTTGAGCTTATCTGTTTATATAAATATTGTCAGTGGAAAAATTCACAGGAAAGAAAAAAATCTGACCATTAAGTCAAAAATAAACGACGTTATTCCAATTTAATGTGTTCCTTTAAGAAGATTCCGCGTATTTATTATGTCCGATAAGATGGGAAAAAAGCTGTTTGTGACTGCAATTTAATAGGTACTTGTATATTATGTATACAATAACGGGTCGTCACAATCCAAGTTATTTCGTACGACATTATGTGAATGATATTCTCCCTAATTAAGATAATTTATATTTTTCCACCATACATTTACTAACACAAGCAATCGAAAAGTGCTATGAACATGACATAGAACTACATATACTATTCATTGACTTTCAGCAAGCGTTTGACTCAGTCAACAGAGAGTGGCTAATATCTGATATGAGGAACATAGGAATTTCAGAAAAACTAATAAGACTAGTGAAAATGACAATGAAGGATGCGATTGCAAAGGTGATAACCAGAGACGGGAATACGGGAGATATTAACATTGAAGTAGGTGTAAGACAAGGAGATAGTTTGTCTACAACCCTTTTTAACATAACACTAGATGGGGTGATTAAAGCAATAGGCATAAAAGTAATGATCAGCCACAGCTCCACACAAATAATAGGATATGCCGATGACGTATGGTTACCAGAGACAAAGAAAACCTAGTGAATACAATCAATAACTTAACAAAAGAGGAAGCAAAGAGAGGGCTGGTAATCAACCAAGAGAAGACAAAATATATGCAAATCTCGAGGAAGACGGACAACGCAGCCACTATAAATATGGGAGATTACACTTTTGAAATATTAAGTCAATTTAGATACCTGGGAATAATAATTGATGAGAAGAACAACAGAAGTGCAGAGATCAACGCAAGAATAATCGCCGGAAACAAAGTGTATTGGAAGTATCAGAAACTACCAAGGGACAAATGCATCAGTAGAAAAACCAAGATCAAAATTTATAACATGTGCCGGAGAAAATATGAGACTAACTGATAAAGACGAAGGAAATCTCAGAGTTCTAGAGAGGAAAATCATGAGGAGGATAATAGGCACAAAACATATTCCGAATGAAGGGTACAGAAGGCTATATAACTACGAAATAGATCAATACATGAATGGTGAAAATATAGTCAGACATATAAAGGCACAACGACTAAGATGGTATGGGCATCTTCGAAGAAGGAATAAGGACGATCCAATAAGGAAAATCGCTGACTGGAAGCCTGCAATCCAGAGACCAAGGGGACGTCCCAAACTCAGATGGGAAGATCAAGTGATTGATGACCCAAAGGAAATGGGAATTCGTGACTGGGGTAGAAAAACAGAGGATAGGAAGGAATGGAAGATAATTTCAACAATTATTGCTTCTTCTAGCCAACTGAGAAGTTGAATTTCTTTATTAGTGGTTAACAATTTTCTCTATTATTAAACTAGGTCAATAATGGACAAATTCAAATATTTTGAGAATTCAGGGTTGTGCAACATAATTTTGTATAACATGGAGATTGTCTTTGACACATTTGCTGCTTGAAATTACCTATCAAGATAAAATGATTTGAATAAAAATACCAATAGTTTAAAATTCGCGCTCATCCAAAAATGACTGATGACATAACGAGTACGTTCATAATATATCGACAACTGACAGTGTACTTGTCAGACGTCAGATGACGGGGTAAACGCTTCTTCAGGTGAGTTTGTGAATTATTTTTAATTTTTGTCTTAAATTTGGCTAGTAGTAGAAAAAATTGTATACACACCATGGTGGTGAAGACATTTATAAACATCGCACATTATTTCGCTCGGAGCAAAGCCACTCGCTAAATAATTTTGGTGCTCGGTCAATAATAATAGTCTTCACCACCTTCGTGTATAATACACTATTATTTTAAGTACCAGGTGTCTTATTATTTGAAGGTAAATCCTTTAGCAAATTATTTTATTCCAAACAGGAATGAACTTCAAACCGTATATACATATATCTTCTTCATTTTTTCTAGGTGACTTGTTGAAATTCATAATTGCGACATAAATATTAATATCTCAAGATTTTCTGCACTTGATGTCTACATGTATCTCTCTCGGCGATCTCTATCACGTCTCTGCCTAGCTATATCTTCATTATATTATAAATTCTACCGTTTCTGCGGCTTTTCAAAACTGTTACTTTGAGGAATTACAAATAAACATAGGTATTCTTTTACTTAATACATAAAGACTGAGACTGTTTCTTTCAATTTCTTTCATATGTACGAATAATTAGGTACTTACAAAACCTTCCATAAGCTCTAAGCGTTTTTTTAAAGGCTTTGAAATTTTAATCACTGCTGACTAACTCTGGTGAGTAAAGTGAGTAGTTTGTTGATTAGTAGCTTTGTTAATATTCATTATATGAAGGCAATAAGTCAGATAGAACTTCCAAAACCGTTTTTAAGTTCTGTGCATTTTTTAAAGATTTTCTTAAGTCTGGCGAGTAGATGTACCAAGCTGGTATAAAAGTATCGTTTTTGTGAGAAAAATCAGTCAAGATGACTCCTTTGAGTTGAGATATTACCCCAAAAGTTGATATTCCATATTGAATATTTAAGTGGAAACGAAACCACCTCCGCCTTTGGCATAAAAAATGGTCTAGCTGCGTGAAAGAAATTTATAGAGTTCCTTATGCTGCGTTAATTTTTTATTTGAAGTTGTCCAATAAGTTAGGAGAGAAAAAAAGGCGAGTAGTAAGCTTAAGTAGGTAGGTATGCGTTGTGAATGTGATCTCATGTTATAATCACTTGGAAATTCCGAATTTAAAATTCACTTCTCTCTGTCCGAGCCGGCCAACATTTACATGCGGGTCAAATAAGCGAAATAGAAGAAATATACATATTCGCGAATGGTTCCTAAACTAGGTACTAATAATACGAGGAACGTCAGAAAGGTTGATTAAAAATATCAAGAAGTTTTGAGTGATGTATTCTCGTGAAAAAATTTGAAAATTATACAAAATAACTTTGATTCTATCATTAATAGCTTCTATAACTTCATTAGAATCCTGAAAATAGTCGTTTGGAAAGTAAAACCCACAATTTAGTGTTGTAGCTGTACAGTGACAATTTTAAAACTCGTGAAGAAAAAGAAATGTCAAAAAAATCTAGAAACCATTTCCAGGGTAGATAGGGGGAACTAAAATGACATAAGAGATAATATCCTTCTACAATTTGAAGTAGATCACACTGTATCACGGATTAAAAACTGATATATGGTCAAGATCAAATCATGTTCTCTAGTTTCTTCTAAGAGGATAGATGGCGTAAATAACAACATCCTGTAACTATGCAATGTAATATACACTCTGTCATGAAGTATTGCCTATGTTATAAATTTTAATTGCGTACATAACCTTCAAATTTCGTTATCTTTAAGTGCATTAAAAGCTCAATTTCATGATATTATTTTGTGGTTGTTTTTCGTTTTCTTGTGTTTAAGTTTTTTCAGATTTTGGGGGTAAGTATACTTTAACAATTTCTTATGATATAATATTCAAAAAGTTGAAATAGGTATGCTAACTTAAAAGACTTCTATTTTTGACGCGCCTGAATACTGGCTTCTCATAAAAATTCTCAGATAATCGTGTATTCCCATTGGCTTTCTAATTTTTTCAAGTAATTCCAAATAATAGCTCGCTCCAGCAACAACATAATCCAAATTTTAATTACGCCTATTTGCTGGCCACTATACATAAGGCATGAAAACTTTCGCCTGCTGTGCGGAGAGGTAGTTTCAAGTTTCAATTGATTTGCCTTTAGCCTCCCGATTTAAAGTAGTAACCAGTCGTCACTGTAACGCGCCTTCTCACAAAGAACTTGAGAAATAATTTTTGGCCAAAAACTCGAAAAACCCTATTGAATTGCTACCGTATTTCCCGATATGGCTCCGGCTTACTTTTTTCATCCCAATTCCAATGCAAGAGCATTCGCCTTTAGCCGATAGAAAAGACATATAAATATAGGGACCTACTTTGGAGACAATACAATAAATTTGAATTAATAATACATATTTTGTATATAACCAAACAACTGCAGACATATATAACGGTGAATGTGATGTCATTTTAAATATATTTTAAGAAAACAAAAACAACGAATTATTAAAAAAACATTTCTGCAAAATATCTTGACCTTTTTACAGTTAAAGAGGGTCCACACACACAC
>CAJUYH010004045.1:0-12987 GCA_910591685.1 Galerucella tenella | reverse complement strand
CAGATCGCACAGCTGTCTTAACGTCTTAACAGATCGCACAGCTATCTTAACGTCTTAATAGATCGCACAGCTGTCTTAACAGGTCACACTGCTGTCTTAACAGGTCGTACAGCTAGCTTAACAGGTCGTACAGCTGGGTTAACAGGTCGTACAGCTGTTAGGCAGTCATATAGCGGTGTCACTTAGCCGTACAGCAGTGTCTGCTGCTTCACTGCATTTGCAGATAGAATGGTAGTTTTTCCGTGTATTCTATGCTTATAGGAGTCGTAGCTTTATAATGAATATTTTACGCGTCTATAACAATAAGCTCCTTGTGAAGTTGATCCAAAAACCGTTAAACACAAATTTTTAAATACTCACCAGTGGAAATTGTTCTTGATTCAGTATCACCTCGTCCTCCTCACAGGTCGGTTCTTCTTTTTTAATGATACACTCCACGGCTTCCTCCAGCTCTTCCGTTTTGAAATCATCCAACCACGTCAAATCAATCACCTCTTCTTCCGGTACTACATTACTAGCTTCAGCTTCTACATTCTTGGTAACAGTTTCGTTGACGATCTCATCAAGCGGTGTGTTTTTGAAGACTGTTTTGTCTGTAGGTATTGGTTGGTTGAGGGAGGTAATTTGAGTCGTTTTATTTGCGGGAAAACTTTCAGCAGCAACAGGCGAAACTTTTGGGGTTAAACTAGTAGGTGAAGATCTACTTGTGTTATCGGTAGAACTGACATTTGAAGAAGTAGACTCGGGTAAATTATTTTCTGTAGTTTTCCTTCTCAAATTTTGATTAGATTTCAAAGGCACTTTGAAAGTAGGAACGTTATCTAATACTTGGGGGTAATTAACAACAATTGGGGGATTGTCACTGGGGAGTGGCTCTCTTGCAGGAACTCTAGCATATTCCGAAGAGGGTCTTTGTACTGAATAGTTTAAAAACTCTTTTTGATACGAAGCAGCATTCGAAGTAAAATTTGTTTGATCGGGAATTTTATTTTGTTTACCGCAAGATTTGTAAGCAGCTTGATTATCCGCGACTGCGCCATTTACACGTTGATAGATAAGTTGATCATACGTATTTGAAGGATAGCTACGTCCCGCTGGAACAGACGTTGTTTGATGAGGTTGGTTATTTCTAACAACAGACGGGGCTGATTTTTGGTTGAGGATATTCTGCTGTTTAGACTGATAGGATGTATCGTTGGATGCATAATACACTGGTCTGGACATTGTTGAAGCGCTTTTTTCGGCGCTTAATCTTTTAATCAAATTATTATAGAAATGTATTTGACATAGCAGTTGGTCTCGTTGATTCGATGTGAATAAATCTGAAAATAAAAGAAAAACATAGAGAATTATTGTAGACAAGAATTCTTCAAAGAGAATACGGTAACAGGAAGGAATAGGGTCCGTATACAGTGTTCCATTCGGGTTAGCATTAAAGGTGGATGTAAGAGCAGTAGGCGAGATTTTTGATGAAATCCCTCAAAAATATCATGGTTGATTATAATCAATTGCCTCCACCGGTTTTTAGGCTGTGCTAATTGCACAATAATGGGCCAAAAATGGGCGTGTTTTTCGCAATGTTTTCGAATTTTACTCGAAAAGTACCAAGTTTATCGTGCATATTTATGGAGACAAATTTATAGAGCGTGAAATTTGCTATAAAATTCCGTGGTTCAGAATGTGAAAATTCCCATCCCAGCAGCCACAGCGGATGAATAAGTAAAAAAAATTGAAAAAACATTTGTTTTTCAGACGCAAAATACTACTGTAATTTATGAAGCAATGTAAATCATTATTTGTCTCATAATACGTTATTTTTTCACGAACTGAAAGCAACAAACGCGGTTTCGATATCTTATTTAGTTGCTGAGTAATCTAATTGTTAAAAAACATTGAGTGAAAGAAATAGACATTGTTAGAATAAATACATATGCCGCAAAAAATTGTTTAAGCTAACAATAATGTTTTTACACATACTAGAAGGTTACAGCTATCATATGCAATGATTTAATCAACAATATTTTCGGTTTAACTGACTCAGGCGTTAGTTTAAAAAAGTGGTTAAAATTTTACCTTAATAACAATTAAGATATCTGTGCGGTTTTCTATTTCAATTAAAATCTGAAAAAACCCACTTAAAGTACTTGGAAAAAGAAAAATTTTGCCGTTTTGAACGTTCAATTCGGACCATTTAATCCCGAGTTAATGAATCCCAAACTTGATCAACGATTCTCGGCAAACGATCGACAAGCTAATGAAAAAGAAAATACCGACATGCAGGTACGATTCAACCTCTAGCCACATATTATAATCTGCTGTACTCCGCTATACTCAGTCATGACCTCCCCTCGGAATCACAGCGCCCAGAGCTCTTTCCGTGCACATTCTCTCTTCTATTTGATTCAATTGTTGATAAAGTAGGTGTGTTGAAAAATATCTGAGAAGAATGCAGAAGGACCTTCATGACAGTATTTTTTTTTCGTTATATTGTTGTTCGTTTGCCTAAAATCGTTGATTAAGTTTGGGATTTAATAACTCGGGATTAAATGGTCCGAATTGAACGTTCAAAACGCCAAAAGTTGTGTTTTCTCAAGTCCTTTAAGTAGGTTTTTTCAAATTCCAATTAAAATAAAAAACCGCACAGATATCTTAATTGTTACTAAGGTGAAATTTTGACCACTTATTTAAACTAACGTCTGAGTCAGTTAAACCGGAAAAATCATTGCATATGATAGCTGTAACCTTCTAGTATGTGTAAAAGCATTATTGTAAGTTTAAACAATTTTTTGTGGCATACGTCTTTGTTCTAACAATGTCTATGAGTGAAATGAGTGCGGAAAAGTGGACTTTTCCGCACGCTAGTAGAAAAAATAAGTATTATTAGCAGACTTTCTTTATATAGAAAGTGCCTTTGACAAAACGTCTCACAATGCGATTAATAAGGAAGAATAGTGTGGGTACTTACATGCAGGAGTAGATTTGGAGCTTTTATTAACATCCGATCTAGTTATCATGGCTCTAATAACTTCATATACAACTTTATACAAGGTCCTCAATATCGGTTGACGAGTGTAGTACTCGTGATAGGGAACTATCAGTTTCCACAGTACCGCGTACGTTTGTAACAAAGTTACAGGAAGTCCTTTGTGTTGTAAATAT
The DNA here is from genome assembly GCA_910591685.1 of Galerucella tenella. Lineage (NCBI taxonomy): Eukaryota > Metazoa > Arthropoda > Insecta > Coleoptera > Chrysomelidae > Galerucella > Galerucella tenella. The sequence continues at coordinate 9,828 of CAJUYH010004045.1, read as the reverse complement.
TCGAAAATGTTAACAATATGAACGGGAGTGATTGGTTGGTCGACGATGTTCGTAAAATGTAGTCTGGTCGCCATATCTTTGGCGTAAACTGTCAATCTGATTTCGTTGATTTTTTCGACGATTTTCAATTCCTTGGCATAAATAGATGATGTTAGATTCCTTGATTTGATCCACGATAGATCCTTTACATCCACGTGGGACTTGTGTATTAGCACCCATATATATTCCGCTACGCATCTTTGCCATTCTGAAAGAGAAGGATAAGGACGAGGATGTGGAGGAGGTTGTGACGTATTCGGAATCGTAGCAGCTTGCTCTGTATTGCGTTGTTGTGAGTACGTTTTTTGACGTTTATTTGTGGCTTCTTGTACAGGTTGTCTGGAAAATAAAATAATAAATTAGAGTTTAAAAAAAGCTTTATGGGTAATAACTGTAATTTATGATAGAGTAAGATCCCAGAGCGATGAGACATAACTTATTTTAAATATATGAAATGAGATTTTTTTGATAAATAGTCAGAAAGTGGAATATTTTAAAAATTGAGAGAATAAAGAAATTATATAGATAAAGAAGAGATTTGTGTGAGCAATTAAATAAAATTTACAAAAATTTAATGGTGGTAATTTGTAAGGTATTGTTTATTTTGGTTGGATGGTGAAGAAGTTTACATTTGAAGCATTTTGTTGAAACTAAAAGTTTTTTTGGACAATAGTAAGAATTTAAATTTATATTTTTCCAAATTGTTAGAGAAAATACAACATTACCTATGGTTTGTTCGTGCGATATGATCATCATATCCACACTAGTTGCACAAACTACTATTTCTATCAAAATATGCCCTTTCACATTTAAAAACAACCTGCCAAATGTCAAATCAATTTATCCATCCATTTTAAAGTTATTGAATTAAAACATTCAAGTTTTCAAAATTTCAACACCCTGTATTTCGAAAAGTAAATGTGCTAGACCCCTTAATCCTCATATCATTTTGTCCAATTTTACGAGACATCTACATGCAAACGTTGTAATTACCCTTAACGTTCGAGATGCTTATACCATTTTTTGCGCGATCGTATTGAAATAAATCCCGAATGAAATAATTTAAATTTCTTCGAAATGAACGAAATGTCAAAAGTGACATTTATACTTCTCGGTCAGTTTAATATATATTTCGCATTTTGGTGAAATTGTTTTTATGCTATTTATTACTTTTCGACGTCTGAACGGTAAGTAATCACTTACCGACGTGTTAAACTTAGAAACCAGTAAACACAACCTACCGTCCTGACAACCGATGCTGTAAATAATTAAAAAAGGTAGAACGTGTCGCGGGACACACGGTAGGAACTTTAGTTCCTTTTAAGCAAAAATTATGTAATACATCTGACGTTATAGATAAACGATTTGCATATTATTTGGTGGTTGAGTAGTAAGCATACCAGACTCTCACGCAGTAGACCCGGGTTCGATTCCTCGTGAGGAAGTTTTTTTTATTGTTAATTTTATTTTTAATAATTATTCTGCTTGTTATTAATAACGACAACAGGTATACGTTTGAAATATTTAGCAGAATATTCATTATTATAGATAATGGTACGGTACCCTTCATGAGAGAGTCCGACTGGCAACATCTACTTATAACAGCATCGTATATTTAAAAAGGGAAACCGTAGCATTATACAAATTGGGCATCCAAGAACTGTACGTTTACCACAAAAAAATTAGTGGAAACATAAAATTGAATTGTAAAATTTTCAATTTGAAGTTATATTACAGTTTATAGAAATATTTATTTTCTAGATTTTTTCTTGAATGGGTCGTAGAAAAAATATGCTGTTCGACTCGTGTGGATTGTCCATACCGCACAAACTTCGTCCTCGTGCGATATGGCCATCATATCCACACTAGTTGCACAAACTACTATTTCTTTCAAAATATGCCCTTTTACATTTAAAAACAACCTGCCAAATGTCAAATCAATTTATCCATCCATTTTAAAGTTATCGAATTAAAGCATTCAAGTTTTCAAAATTTCAACACCCTGTATTTCGAAAAGTAAATGTGCTAGACCCCTTAATCGCGCAAAAAAAATTATGGAAATAATAGTAAAAATCTATCCGAACAAATTCAAGTAGATCACCAGCACTGCGAATACCAGCTTTGCATAGAATTTCAATATAGCATCGGTGGTTCAGTGGTAGAGTGCTCGGATTGCACGCGAGCGGCCCGGGTTCGAATCCGGGCAGGAGCATATTTATTATTATGAATCGCTGCTTCGTAAACGAGAGAGAGACTAAGGAGGCACAAGCACGCAAGCAAGGCACATAACGAAGCAATGTAACATAACGTAGCGTAACGTAACGCGTAACAGTCAGATCTTTTGCGTCGCGACCCCTGGTCGCTCAAACATAACCTGGCGTAAAGAACTAAAGTTGCAAAAATATTAATCGCGGAAAAAAAATTATGGAAATAATAATGTATCCGAACAAATTCAAGTAGATCACCAGCACTGCGAATACCAGCTTTGCATAGAATTTCAATATAGCATCGGTGGTTCAGTGGTAGAATGCTCGGATTGCACGCGGGCGGCCCGGGTTCGATTCCCGGCCGAAGCATATGAATCGCTGCTTCGTAAACGAGAGAGAGACTCAGGAGAACGCACACGCACGCAAGCAAGGCACATAACGAAGCAACGTAACACAACGTAACGGTCAGATCTTTTGCGTCGCAACCCCTGGTCGCTCAAACATAACCTGAAGTAAAGAACTAAAGTTCCAAAAATTGATAATTTAGAAAGAATTTGAGTAGTTATCTTTCACGTATAATTTTTGGTTTACTTCATAGCGGAACCATATCTTCTTCATCGGAAAATTCAAATATTGGAAGATCATATAAATCCATTTTAAAATAATAAATAGAGTCTCTTACGACAGCAAAAGTTATAGATAATAAAAAATCAGCTGAAATCCAATAACAACACTTTTCGTTAAGTTTTAAGGTTAACGAAGAAAAACATCACATATTATGACAGGACTGACGGGAGATATCAATTATTATTTATGTATATGAACTACTTTCAGTGAATGTCACCCCAAAATACATACATACATACATACATACATCAGTCACAAATGTTTATATTTTCCACTGTTACTCAGAAAGATAAACATCTCAACGGCATTTTGATTTAATATTTTCGGAGTTGGTCACTACTAAAATTATTCCCAGTTATTCAACAATTCAAAACATAATTAGAAATATTACTGCATCAAATAAAAATTAAAAACTACCTTACCTGTCACGTTCGTTACATTGCATCATATTCGACGGAGCGTTTTCATAAAACTGAAAAGATCTGGTACAAGCTGCAGGTACTCCTGGCAACCGTTGTTCAACAGATGCACGCCTATCTTCTGTTCGTAAGTCCTGCGCAAACGATGGCTGTTGTACGTTAACTGTACCAGGTGGATTAAAATGTATCTGGTAAACTCCAATCGACGGAGACGGAGATGTAGTATTCGAAGTTGCTGCGTAGCTTGTAGATTTTGTAGCTGTAGCTGTTTGATTATTAGTCAATGTGGTATTTGTAGTTTGTAATAGATCTTTGAGTTTTGAATTTTGATCGGACTTGTTCAAATGTTGTTTTATCTTAGTGTTGTCGATTCCGTTTTTTCCTTCTTCTGCTTCATTTTTTATTTTGTTTAAAGGATTTTTATTTAATATGACAGAAGGTGACAGAGACGCGGACATGGCTAGAACATCCGGATTTCCAGTTGATGTTTCGTCGCTTCTGTATAAAGTAATTTTTTCTGCAATTTCATCAATTTCGTTTGTCAAATCGATCATTTCGATATTTTGCACGACTTGCTTCACGATTTCCACAGTTCCAATAACCGGTGATTCCGTTATAAAAGCTTTTTCGCTACAGTTTGTTTCGATTGGAATCGGAACAACTTTTTGAGAAGTTGGGTACTGATGGATTATACAATGTTTGCAAGTTTCTATATTTCCGTCGATTTCACTTTTAACTGGTGTGTTAATGACTATTAATTGTTTTTTAAGAGATTTATCGTCGTTTCTTTCAGTCTTTATACTTTTAACAAATTCTTCACTAACTTTAGTATTTTTATCAATATCATCAGATCCATTTTGATTGTTCAAATTTGGGTTGAATAAACAAAATATCTCTTCCAATTTTTTACAAACATTTCCAAATTCATTGTGTTCTACACCGCTAGGTATTTGAGGACTGTCACATGCTTTTTCTTCAACTATCTGCATATTTTCATCTTTATCGGACAATTGTATTTGAGCATATTCAGATTTGATATATTGCACATCATATTCTTCCTCTTGATCATCTTCTGGTAAAGTTAGATCAATAATTATACTTGGAGAAGTAGCCTTCGAATTAAACTCTACTAATTGAATTGAAGTGTCTTCAAAATCGGAGAAGATTTTTAATTTTTCATCGGTTTTAATTGGTTCAATGTTTTCACATGAAATATCTTTTAGGTCAAATAGTTCTTGGGTACAATTCGCACTACTTTCATCACCTTCAATCGAAGTATCTCCTAAAACTTCATCTAATTTTTTAAATTCATTCACCACCTCAATGATATTATCTTGTATGGCACTATTTTCATTGCCTTCAAACTCTTCTTCTAAGCTTAACTCTTCAGTTTCTTGGGATCGGTCATCTTTATTGGAAGTATCTTCTATACCATCATCTCTCACTTCCTCAATATCATCTTTTTTGGCACAATTTTCAATTTCTTCAAACGCTCCAATCGAAAAATTTCGTTGTAGACTCAACTCATCTTCTTCATATCCGTCATCATTGTTTTTGGAAGTATCATCTATACCATCATCTAATCTTTGGAATCCTTTCACCCCATCAATAATATCATCTTTTTTGGCACAATTTTCATTTTCTTCAAACGCTCCAATCGAAGAATTTTGTGGCAGGTTCAAATATTCATTTTCTTGATATCCGTCATCTTTGTTTTTGGAAGTATCTTCTATACTATCATCTAATTTTTGGATTTCTTTTACTCCTTCAATAATATCATCTTTTTTGGCACACTTTTCATTTTGGGAAGTATCTCCTATACCATCATCTAATTTTAGGAATTCTTTTAGCCCCTCAATAATATCATCTTTTTTGGCACAATTATCATTTTCTTCAAACCCATCAATCGAAAAATTTCGTTGTAATTTTAACTCATCATTTTCTTGATATTCGTCATCTTCGTTTTTGGAAGTATCTCCCTCACCAGCATTTAATTTTTCCAACACCTCTATGGCACTATCCTTTCGTACATTCGAATCCTGTTCAATCACTTCATTTGATCCTACATCCTTCATCGATGTGTCTAAATCATAACCATGATCTTTTGCTTCAACATTGTCGTCGAATATTTGATTCAATTGTTCGTTGAAATTCTTTCGTATTAAACTAATTTTTAATGTTGATCTCAATTTCTTAACTTTTCGATTTTTTTCATCATTTTTACCATCATTAATATCATTTGTTGAATTATCAACTACGAAATTTTTGATATCGAAAACATTCAATTTTCTGCAGCATTTTTTATTTTTTTCATGCACATCTTTCGATGCATTTATTTCCACCCCAACCTTTTCCGAATGTTCTGAAAGAGTTGAATGTTCTGTAGCAGAATTTTTATCTGGTGATACTTTTTTAGATTCCATTGCTTTTAGTTTCTTCTTTGGATTTTGTTTAGATTCAGATTGTACTTTTGATTTGTGAGTTTTGTGACTGTTACTCTCAGATACTTTTCTGGAATTAACTGATTTTGAGCTGTCGCCAACTTTTTTTCTCACATCCTTTTCATCTTTACTAAATCTAGATTTCTTTAACTCGCTCGGCTTTGCTTTCGACTTTTCCGGTGTACCTTCAGCAGTTTTTGGTTCAGTTTTATTTATATCAACATTCTCAAAACTTTTAACAGTTGGTAACTTTTTTGTTCTCACACTGAAGATTTTCTGCATCTTTTTCCTCAACTCCGTGCCTCTAAGTTTCTTCTTGGCTTCTACTTTTGGACTCTTAACCGTTCCTGTAACCTTAGACCCTTTTCCAACATTCTTAGACGTTTCCACAACCTTAGTTCCTCCATCAACTTTCTCCTTCTGTCTGTTTGTAATCATTTGTTTGGAATTTTCTTTCGACTTCACTATCTTACCAGATTTTTCTTTCTCAACAACTTTATTCCCAGCTGTAGTAGCCACTACTTTACTGGACGATTCATCAACTTTACCATTATTAAATAAAATATGTATTGGTTTGCTGCATGGAGTATCGGGTCGTGAAAAAACCGGTTTTGTTTTCGACGCCTTTGGTATGGTATAGTCATTTCGCAAACTTGGAAAATAAATAGATTTCCAGTCTTTCGTAGGTGCATCACACGAAGCAGCATCAGTTTCCGATAATAACGACGATTTCCTACAAACGTCATTGGTACTTCTTCCTCCGTGACTACCATCTTCCACGCAAGATTTTCTTCTTTTATTCACTTTAGACGTTTGTTCGCAAAGAGAATGTCTTTTATTACCTTTAATTCTATCTTCATCATCGTTAATTCTTTTGCATGCTTTACTTTCCACCGACTTTCTTCTATGATCTAAATGTCTTCGTTTAACTGGAGATGGAGTACTACTACTAGCAGTTGGAGGTTTACTTGACTCGTTCTCGTTACTATTCATAGCGTCATCTAGTTCTTCCAACAAATCGTCGGTACTTAAAGTTACTTTTGATTGTTCCTTGTTGGCTATCACAGGTGAACCCAAATCCATGTCAACAACTCTATAATCGTCCATCAATGGAAAGCGTTCAAGATAAGATCCAGTTTGGAAAATATCATTTATGGTGATAGGATCGTTACAGAGTCTTTGTAGCTCCAACTCTATATCTTCTTCTTCTTCTAATACTTTTTCTTCTGTATTTATCTTGTCTTTGGTATCATTTTCGTTAGTAGATTCGTTTATGGGTTCAATTGGTCCAGCATCAAGAGTATTTTTTTCTTCAGATTCTTTTTGATCATCGTCGTTTTCCAGGATGAGAAAATCGTTTTTGGTCAATATCACTGGGCTTTCTCTTGCTGGCACAACTTGATCACTTTCTTTGTTTCCTTCGACAGTAGTTTTAATTTCTATATTATTATTGCAACATTTTGATTCAAGTCTTACAATTTCTATATTATTATTATTAACTTTATTGCTAGATTTTGATTGATCTTTTATAGTAGGTTTAATATTGGTTTCTGTTTGAGTAGCCTCGGGATTTTTAGGAATTGTTTCCGTTGGATATAATCTTTTATTATTTTGATAGCTATCACTTCTACGATTTCTCGGGGATGATTTCTTCTGATAATGATATCTGTCGGATGGTCGATTGTACCTGCAAACAGAATAACTTCAAACAAACAACTTACTTCTTCCTAGTGTTCACAACAAATGGCACTATACTTTGGCAAGTTTATCTGAAGTCGTGAAAGGATTGTAGCCGAAAACATTCGATATTGCCACGTTTAACTATGAAAAAGCTAAAGTGCTAAGTATGTAGAGATAATAATTAGAAAATGGACTATTTATTATTAACAATATGATTAAACGTCAACTCTCTAATGTGCTTTTTTCCTTGGATTTTATCTATTAACATTATTTTTCAATGAATGAATATTAAAAGATGAGCAGTTTTCCAAATTTGTTACGGGATTCTTCAATTACATAATTGGTGATTTTAATCGAAAGCTGACTTCTTATTGGCAAGCGCGTGCGTGTGTTCTTCCCTCTCACTTCGTCAATTGACTGATATTGATTTATCCAGTGGCGTTGGTATTGTCAGTTACCTTTGTATTTTCAATTTTACTTGGTAAAATAGGTACTGTACGTCATTTGTACCTTTGTGCCTCGCCTCTTACCGATTCCCCGTAGCTTTTCAGATAAACTTGCCAAACTATAGCTAAGTCTATATATTTCGTATAAACACTAGAAAACAAAACTACATAAAACTAATGCACAAAAGAGCTACAAATTAATAATACTTTTGTAGGTAAAGGGATGTATAGTAAGACCGCTCTTAGTTTACCACTTTGGGATTAAAAGCTTATAGCGATAAGGTGTTCAGATAAAGTTTTCGATATAAAAACTCACTATAAGGATACGAACTTCTACCCAGTTCTAGATGAAATAGATACCACCCAAAAACGACTGGTAAGACCTATGAAAACTAACGATTGGCCAATCATTATTAAGGAAAAACACGCTGGATGGTAGGCTTGTATGTAAATCATTTTTTTTACTCACTCTTCGTCGCATTCAAGATTAGGTTCACAGATGTCGTTGTAATGGCATTTTCTTCTGACCGAATGTCTTTGATGATGATTTTGACTGTGGCTGTACGGTCTACTGTTTTCGTAACGGTGTCGATAGTTGGAATTTCCTTTGTGTGTTTGATGGTTTTCTTGGTAATTTTTTGATACATAGAATTCGTCTTGACGATTGTAGCCATTGCCCTGATAATTCCTGATGAAAAATTTCATATAACTAGCTGAACGTGTTTAAATATGAAGCAATCCTATTAAATTAAGTTGGAGACATAAAAAACTTCCACCTATAATGGAGAAGACCACTTATATATTTTTATTTGTTTTATAAATTTCACGCGCCAGTTGTAAAGGCTGTTTTTATTGGGGAGTATGACGTACTAGCCCCTACACGCCTATCTTCAATGATCAGCTCTGCGCATGAGTCGTCCAGTTTCCAACCGTTTGTGATGGCTTTTCGAACAAACCCAAGGTTAGGGGTTAGTACGTCATAGCAGGAAATTACTATTTACGTATTAATGCGAGAATGGATGTGACAATAAATGTCATTCGCTGCTGTCAAATTAATTATTTACGAAATGCGCTAGATTTTACTTGTGAATAATATGAATATTGGTGTTCATAATAATTAAGAATGAATAGAGATAATAAATAAAAAAATACCAGTTATTTTGGTTCCCTCTGTACATTTCGAAATCATCTGCAGACTGGAAATTTTGGTGGTTTACAAAAGGTACTCGGTTGGTAAAATTCTAAAACAAGAAGAAAATATTTTAAAATAAATCTTTATGACCCTCGGGCAGGTAGCTTCATCCCGTATCAGGTCCAGTTTTAGGGTCTTTTTCCATTGTTAAGAGATTAAAAATTAAGTTCTTACGGTAATCACTTACTCTCTACTAAGAAGTAAAGATATAAAATAAGTTTCAGGTAATTGGACTTATAGATTTATAGGTAGGTTTATATAAATAACAATTTATACCATGAGTGTACATTATTTGGGAAATAGGGGACCCCCCAATCTTGATTAGCCCCGTGCCCCGTCAAGCCTTGGTCCGGGACTGGGTACACTTTGGTCAATTGGTTGATTTATTGCTCCAGAAAAAAAACTATCGAGAAAATCAGTATCTAAACATGTTTAGGATCTTAACGGTATAATACAAAATACAAGGGTTTACTGACATGTTTAGAACACATGGACACTATTAAGGCCCGGTCTTTCCAAGTACGAATAAAATGGCCAATAACTAACTGGAAGATAAATTTATTAGGAAGTCTTATTCAACAAATAAAGTGTAAATGTCTTTCAAACTGACTTTAACCAGTGATTTATTATTCGGTGAATTAACATAACCAAAATAATTATTTCAACGTTGGCTGCAATGGAATTACAATAACTAACTTCATATTATGTGTAGAGAAAGATACTTTCATGCACAATGTGTATATAATAGAAAGTGATAAGCAATTGTTATGTTTCGCG